>JANVYD010000003.1:6600000-6801057 GCA_027406065.1 Colletotrichum cordylinicola | reverse complement strand
TAACCCTAACCCTAACCCTAACCCTAACCCTAACCCTAACCCTAACCCTAACCCTAACCCTAACCCTAACCCTAACCCTAACCCTAACCCTAACCCTAACCCTAACCCTAACCCTAACCCTAAGTAACCCTAACCCTAAGTACTACCTATAAAATTAAGAAAGAGCTCTTAATCTGTTAATCCTTATTATATTTAGACCTAGTAAGTTTCCCTATATTAAGTTAAATTAAGCTGTAAGCTCTACTCCTAGTAGTGCCCTTCTATTAATTTCTTTAAGTTTTAGCTTTATAACTATACTCCCCCTAGAGCTTAAGCACTTTAATTTCTCATAAGGTGCTGAACAAGTTAAAAAATAATATTATTTAATCTCTAGTTAGTATAATTTATAGTTAAGACTATAACAGTATCTGATCGTCTTTAATCCTCTAACTTTCATTCCTAATAAATAAAAACATCTTTAGTAAATACTTTTGCAGTAGTTAGTCTTTAATAAATCTAAGAATTTCACTTCTGATAATTAAATATTAATACTTCTGACTGTCCCTATTAATTATTATAGCAGTTTTAGAAACTAATAAAATAGAACTACATATTCTATTCTATTATTCTATATTAATATATTTAAGTATAAGCCTGCCTAAAGCACTCTAATTTTTTTAAAATAAAAGTTCTGTTTTCCTACATACCTAGTAAAGGGCATAAGGTTTTATAGGGGGAAAGGCCCAGCTAGACTAGTGTATATAGTGAGGCAGACTAGCTAGCTAAGCCTAAAGTTCTACTACAAGCTTTTTAACTATAATAACTTTAATATATGCTATTAGAGCTGGAATTACTGCAGCTGCTAGCACTAGACTTACCCTCTAATTATTCCTTATTAAGGGATTTAAATTATACTTATTCTAATTATAAGACCTAAAAGAGCTCTATATCAGTATTTATTATTACTACCTCCTTATATTAAGATTAGGTAATTTGCACGCTTACTACCTTTCTTAGATATAGTAGCTGTTTCTTAAGCTCCTTCTCTAGGGTTAAGCTTTAACTTTCTATTACTTATTATAACTATATTAGAATACTACTTTAGTATTAAAAGTTAATAAAGAAGAAATTTAAATAAACTATTACTAGTATAAGGCTATATAATTTGAGAAGTTATTATAAATTACTAGTAAGCTTTAAAGAGTATTAGTTTTTAATCTAATAAATATATCCCTTTATAAGTTAAGATTTTTAGTATATATTAGCTTTAGAATTACTATAGTTATTTAAGTAGTAAGGTATTATTAAATAAATAATAACTTATATAATAAGCTATTTATAGTTTTACTATATAATTACTTATACTTAGATATATATAGCTTAATTTTTAAGATAAATATATAACTACTAGTAGAATTAACTAAATAATTATTATAATACTATAAGCAGCTATTAGCGTTATAAACAGCTATTAAAAAGTAATTACTAATAATTTAACTTGCTAGAGCAGTCTATTAGCTAGGCTTATAATACCCCAGAAGTATCTAGTTTCCTACCTTAAGTTCTCTAGAGCTGCTTTTTATTGCGCTATACCTCCTAGAGGGAGTTATATAGATTAGAAGCTCTAAGAGGAGTAACTGCCCTGTAGCATCTGCTATTTAGTATCCTCTGTAAGCGTTTCACCTCTAGTTCTTAGTATAAGGTTAGCTATTAGCTATCTATTTACAGAACCTATTTATTAGTATTATAGAGGTATAAAGCCTTTAAGTGCTTAAAGGTATCCCCTAGCTTAGCACGCTACAGGCAGCAGCTTTAGTAGGGGAGAGGATATAGATATACTAAAATCTCTATATAAGGCTAAGCCTTAAGCTGAGAGAAATAACATCACTTTGAATCTATAAAGATATAAAATATTTTTTAGCTGCAGTTACTAGTAGCTTACCCTAAGGGGGCAGAGAATTAAGCCTATATGCTATTTTACTAGCATTTACTCCCTTCTTATAAGCCTACTAACACTTTTTTAGCTTTAACTCTACTAATTACTGTTCTACCTAGAATTTTCAGCTTAAATAAATTAAATTTATATAAGAAAATAAAAAAATATACTCATAGGTAATTTTTATTAGGGAAAGGCTGCATATATCTTAATTAACTACTTAAAGCTTCTAGAAGCACCTGTAGGCGTAGCTAAACTAGGTAAAGCCTATAGCAGCAGTAAGTTAGGGTGCAAGTTAAGCAGTAGTTTAGAGGTATTTATTTTTCTCAGCTTATAATTAGTTAGATCCTTTAGAGATACTTTAGGCTTAACCCTTCAGAAGTACTTATATAGACTTAGCTATAAAGGGCAGCAGCTTAACTTTAACACCTTATAACTCTACTACTATAAGCATTATAGCTATAAAGCTTAGCGTGCTATAACGCTGCTAGCACCCTCTATAGCTATAATATACTACTGCTACCCCTATAGCTCGCTTTACACCTATTTATCGCTAGTATTTTAAACTTCAAACTGGAATTCCTCACCTACTATAAGCCCTATAGCTATAAAGCTTATACCACTAAGACCGCTATAAATAGTTCTATAAGTAGGCTATAAGTCTCTATAGCCCTATAGTATAATTTAGCTTTTTATTCAGAGGTACTTTAAGCTTAACCCTTCAGGAGTATTTATTTTTCCCAGCCTCTAATTAGTTAGATCCTTTAGGGGTACTTTAAGCTCTACCTTTAGGAATACTAAAAAGTCACCTTCTAACTTAGTTATAAGAGGAAGTAACTAGGCTTTAAAGTCTTATATCTTACTTAGTATTTATACTATAGATATATAGTATAATACTTTAGGCTTCTCTTATTCTGCTCTATCTATCTATAGAGTAATTATATATATAGAACTGCTCTATAGAGATATTTTATTTTTTACCTTCTTTTTTAAAAAAGGTTATAGAATAAGTAATATACTGCTTTTATATTTTAAACTAAAAAAGTTATATAGTATAAGCTTTCTTTTTATTTACTTATATAACTATATTTATATTATACTTTCTGTTTATTTATTTAATAAAAAGCTAGAAAATAAAAGTTATATAGGATTTTTATATTCTAATTAAAGCTCTTATATTTACTACTAATATATATAATACTAAATAACCTATTACTTTATTATTTTAATTCTATTCCCTCTATAAAACTAAATCTTATTATTTTACTTTATTATCTTATTTATATATATATAATAAAACTTCTATATAATAATAATAATATTTTTCTCCCCCTCTAAAATTAAATCTTTAATTAAGCTTTTAAAGAAAAATCCTCTTTTTAACTACCTTAAAGTGAAAAATATATATCTTCTACTTATAACTTATTATAGTATAATTTATATCTAACTCTACTCCACTATATTAACCCTCAGATTTCTTGCTTAACTAAATTATTCTTTTAGAGGTATTTATTTTCACACTCTTTAGAGGTATTTATAGCTTTAGCACTTTATAACTCTACTACTATAAGTATTATAGCTATAAGGCTTAATATATTGTAATGCTATTAGCACTCTCTATAGCTGCAGTATAGTCTTATTACCCCTATAGCTTACTTTATATCTATTTATTACTAATATTTTAAACTTTAAACTTAGATTTCTCACCTGCTATAAGTGCTACTGCTATAAGGCTTATACTGCTAAAACTGCTATAAATAGTTCTATAAGTAAGCTATAAATCCCTATAGCTTTATATTATAATTTAGTTTTCTATTTAGAGGTATTAGTTTTATACTATTTAGGAGTACTTTAGGCTTAATCCTTTAGAGGTACTTATTTTCTATCTATTTAGAGGTACTTATTTTTATACTATTTAGGGGTATTTTAAGCTTCTAGCCTGTAATTAGTTAGATCCTTTAGAGGTATTTATACAGACTTAGCTGTAAGAAGTAATAACTTAACTTTAATACTTTATAACTTTCTCACTATAAGTGCTATAGCTATAAGGTGTAGTATGCTGTAGCTTTACTAGCGCTATTTATACTTATAGTATACTACTGCTGCCCCTATAGCCTGCTTTATACCTATTTATTACTAGTATTTTAAACTTTAAACTAGGATTTCTTACTTACTATAAGCCTTATAGCTATAAGGTTTTCACTATTAAAACCGCTATAGATAGTTCTATAAGTGGCTTATAACCCCCTATAGCCTTGCAGTATAATTTAATTTTTCGTTTAGGAGTATATATTTTCCACTTATTTAGGAGTACTTATTTTTATATCCTTTAGAAGTACTTATTTTAATACTATTTAGGGGTATTTAGAACTGTACTGCAGTATATCTCCTACACTGTAAGCGTAATAACTATAGAGCTTATACTGCTGAAACTACTATAAACAGTTTTATAAGTAAGCTATAAGTCTCTATAGTCTTATGCTATAATTTAGTTTTTCTTTTAGAAGTACTAGTTTTATACTATTTAGAAGTACTTTAGACTTAACCTTTTAGGGGTATTTATATAGACTTAGTTATAAGAAGAATAAAGCTATACCTATAAGAAGGATGCCTGCCTCTCCTCCCTTTTAGGAGTACTTTAAGCTTTAGTATGCAGCTTATATAACCCCTTTAGAGGTATTAGCTACATACTTAGCTAGTTGCACCTGTTAAGCCTCTTAGAGTCTCTTTAGGAGTATTTATTCTGATTTAGCTGAATTAACTATATAAGGCAGCTTCTCCTAGTAGAATCTTCTTAAGTCCTCTCTCTATCTCTCTATATATTAAAACTTTATATTCTCACAGTATAGCAGCTACTAAGTTTATAAGGAAATTAAGGCAAAAGAGGGCTTACTCTCAGCAGATTATAATAATAAAGCTACTTTATTACTTATAAAACCTTTTTATATATCTAAGTTATCTGCAAAAGATTTAACTCTATTTATACTGAAATTATAATTTATAAAATACTACTACTTGCTTTAAAAGCAGTAGAATAATTACCTACTAAAACGCTAAGCTGAAGCTTATTTATATCTATTTATATATATAAGAGGTATTATTACGTTTTAGTATAGATTTTAATTTAGAGGCGTTCAGCTATTATCTAGTAGATAGTAGCTTTGCAGTATTATTTAGTTAGATAGCTATAAAAACTAATTATCTAAATAAGTAGTTCTTCTTATATTAAGCTTAATTACTATTATAATAAGGTTATTAATAAGGTAAAACTAACCTATCTCATAACAGTTTAAACCTAGCTTATATTTCCTATTAGTAGGTAAATAATTTAATGCTTACTAAATTCTGCTTTAGTATAATAGGAAGAGCTAATATTAAAGGATTAAAAAGCGATATTGCTATAAATGCTTAGCTGCTATAAGCTAGTTATCCCTATAGTAACTTTTCTAACACCTCTAGCTTTAAATTTTAAGGGATTAAAAGATTAATAAGCTACACTTTTATAGTTTATATTTATACTGAAAATCAAAATTAAGGGGATTTTTACTCTTTTATTCTACTAGAGATTTCTATTCTCTATAAGCTCCCCTTAAGATACTTATATTATAGTTTAATAGATATACTGCTCTAGCTAAACTTTCTACCTAATAATATCTTTAACTTAAGTTAGCTTATAAAAGACCTTAAAACTAGAAGTTAGATATAAATCCAGCCCCACTTTATTAAATAAGTAAAAAAACAATAAGAGTAGTAGTATTTCACTAGCACTAAAGCTTCTACTTATTTTACACCTCCTATATCTTTTTATAATATTAAACTAAAGTTAAACTTAATAGAGTTTTCTTTTTCTGCTAATTCTGCTAAGCTTGTTCTTTTAGCTGTAGTTTCACTAAATAATAAATAGAAACAGTAGGAATTTTATTAATCTATTTATATGTATCACTAATTAGATAATAAAGCATTTAGCTACTTTAAGAGAGTTATAGTTACTTCTACTGTTTACTTATGCTTAGTTAAATTACTTCACTTTAATATTTAGAGCACTAAATAGAAATTATATTATATTAACACTACTTTTTAGCTATTATAATACTATATTTTAATTAGACAGTTAGATTTCCCTTATTTATACTAGTTTTAAATTAGTTATTAACTATATATTAAACAGCTAAAGCTTACTAAAAGCATTAAAACCTAGATATTAAAAGCCTCCAGCTAGAAACCCAGCTAGTAGCAACCTGCTCTTAAGCTATCTACCTAAAGCTTAATATACCTAACCCTTAGAGCTAATCTTTATCCTAAAGTTATAGATCTATTTTACTAACTTCTCTTATTTATATTATTTTATTAACTAGAAGCTGTTCACCTTAGAGACCTACTGCAGTTATAAGTATAACTTAGTATAAAAATTATTTCTTTTTATAAATTTTTAAGGGATATTAAGAGTGTATTAAACCTAATAGAAATGCTAAGCTCTTCTAGCTGTTAAACTCTAGCTCTAAATAAACTAATTTTAGGGTGATAGACTATTAAGAAGAAAAGAAAACTCTACTTAGAGCCTCTGCTATTATCTCTATATTTAGTTATATTACTATATAAAACTTATATCTAGATATTAGAATATTAATTAGCTTCTCTTTTGCTATATAGAGTATAAGTGCCTCTTTAAAATAGAACTTCCCTATAGCTTAGGATTAACTAACCTATATTTAACTCCTGTTTATATAGAACTTTTCTCCACTTTAGTCTTTTAAGTTTTTATTAAAGTATTTACTACTACTACTAAGATCTGTATTAGAGGCTGTTCTATTTAGGCTTATGCTTTAGGCTTTGTTATAACCTCTATATCTGCTTACTCCTCAGTATATTATTTCTATACTGAGGGTGAGGTATAGGTAAGATACTTAAGTGCTATCTATTTTTAGAGTTAATATATTTAGCAGATAAGTTATTATATAGTTTTTAGTAAATTCTAACTTCTATAGCTACTGTTCTGCTGTTAAGATATATTAACACCTTTTATAGTATCTAATAAGTATTTACTTTAGTATTTTAACCTTATATTTAGTTTATCTTATATTATTAGTTCTACTTACTAAAAATAGCTTATTAATATTAATATATTTAAATACTTATATTTAATTAAGTAATAAAGGCTTCTTATATATTTAAAGTTTAAGAATAGATAAAGGTAATATAGCGTCTCTAAGTTCCTAATTATTTGCTTTACTTTATAAAACTGAGTTTAATACTGCTATTCTGAGGGAAACTTTAGTAGAAACTAGCTATTAGAAGGTTTAATTAGTTTTTTGCTTCTATATATATATTTAATAATTAATTTATATATTAGAACTGCTGTAAGCTTCTACTAAAGTTTCCTCTAGCTTCACTCTATATATATATAGTTTACCTTCTTTTAGGTTTAACCCTATATATTCTTATTTAAATCTATCTGAAAATATTAGGATTAGTTAATAATATACTGAAGCTCTTACCTATATTCACTTTTATTATATATAGAGGTTTAACACCTAAACACTTATATATAAGGTTAACTCCTTAGTTTGTATTTTAAGATAGGTTGCTAATAACTATTATATTAGTATCCTTATGGAGTATATATCTCAGCCTGTTAAAGGGTATTATATAATAAGCTATAACACTCCTTAAAGAGAGTTATATTCTTAAAGCTTTTATTTCTAATAGCAAGCTAATACTAGCTTAAGCTAGCGAAATGCTCTAGCTGTAAGAGCTAGGTGATTTATTAGATATAAATCTAGTTATAAATGCTTTTTTTTTAATAATTTTATATACTATTTAACTCTCTTTTTAAAATGCTTTTTATTTTTTAATTACTTTATTTATACGCTATTAGTTTCTAGCTGGTATTTAGCTTTAGAAGAAATATATCTCTTATTTTAAGCAGTATTTCTAAACTATTTAACTTATTAAAAGAGCTTTATAAAGGCTTAGTGTCTAACTGTATAGGGCTTTTACTCTCTCTAGCGTCCTATTCTAGGGAACTTAGAAAGCATCTCACTAAAAATATCCTCTATAAATTATAACTTAGGCTTAGGGTTAGATTTTAAATTTAAGCTGTTGCTGCTTTACTTACTATTATTAAGGTAATCTCTATTAGTTTCTTTTCCTCTATTTATTAATATATTTAAGTTTAGTAGGTATTTCTATCTGATCTAAAGTTAACTTTTAGAAAATTAGGGGTTTTATAGTAAAAGTCTCTCTAGATCTTAGTATAAAACGTAAAGTTACTATATAAAGGAGGCTTTAGGAGGGTCTGCTATTACTTTTAAGGGCTTATATTAGCTGTAGAGCTTTAACACTAAGTAGAGCTTAAGGGTTAAAATAACGCTTAAATAGATATACTTGCTAGAATGCTAGTAAGCGTAATATATGTTTAAAGATTTAATAATTTACTGAATTCTGCAATTTATATTACTTATTATATTTTGCTGCATTCTTTATTAATATTAGAACTAAGAGATCTATTATTAAAAGTTTTAATTATTTATTTATACTACTTAGAAGAAATATTATTAAATTAGAGTTTAGTTATCTTCTAGTAGGTGCTAACCTGCTTAGGGGTAGGAGGCTGGGAAGGTTATAGAGACCTTACTTACTAAAATAACAGTTATAGGTATATTTATAAAGGGTTATAAAGTGTAAACTTAGTAATAATCTCTCTGCTGGTTTACTAATAGAGACCTTATTATAACTTTTACTTCCTCTAAATAACTAAGTTTAAATAACTTTCTGACTAAAGGCAGTAAATAAACCCCACTTTAGATCAGTTTAAAAGCCTTACTAAGCTATTTAATTAGTAGTAGTGATAGGCAGTATGTATAAAGGGTAGGGATATAATTAATATAAGCTGATAATTTATGCTTACTAGGGATTCTTTATTAAAAAGTAATAATTATAATACTTTATCCTCAGTATAATAGAGTTTAATAAGATTACCTAGACTTTTAAGTTAAAGAAGTACTTACTAGCTCTATTAGTGTAATATATATATAGCCTAGAATATCTAAAGGTATTACAGACCTATTATTACTTTAAACTTCTATTAGCTTAAGCTAATAGTTCCTCTAAGAAGCTAGCATACTACTAAAGCAATATAAGCTAGTTAGTAGGTTAAGGTCTTATTTATTATTATAATTAAGCAGATAAATCACTTTATTAATTAAGAACAGCTATATATTACTATTTATAAAATTAAGAAAGAGCTTTTAATCTGTTAATTCTTATTATATTTAGACTTAGTAAGTTTCTCTATATTAAGTTAAATTAAGCTGTAAGCTCCACCCCTAGTGGTACCCTTCTGTTAATTTCTTTAAGTTTCAGCTTTATAACTATACTCCTCCTAAAGCTTAAGCATTTTGATTTTTTATAAGGTGCTAAATAAGTTAAAAAATAATATTATCTGATCTCTAGTTAGTATAATTTATAGTTAAGACTATAATAGTATCTAATTATCTTTAATCCTCTAACTTTTATTCCTAATAAATAAAAACATCTTTAGTAAATACTTTTATAGTAGTTAGTTTTTAATAAATCTAAGAATTTTACTTCTAATAATTAAATATTAATACTTCTAACTATCCCTATTAATTATTATAGTAGTCCTAAAAACTAATAAAATAGAACTATATATCCTATTCTATTATTCTATACTAATATATTTAAGTATAAGCCTACCTAGAGCACTTTAATTTTTTTAAAGTAAAAATCCTGTTTTTCTATATATCTAATAAAAGATATAAAGTTCTATAGGGGGAAAGGTCTAGCTGAACTAGTATATATAGTGAGGTAGACTAGCTAGCTAAGCCTAAGGTTTTACTATAAGCTTTTTAACTATAATAACTTTAATATATACTATTAGAGCTAGAATTACTATAGCTACTAGTATTAAACTTACCTTCTAATTATTCCTTATTAAGGGATTTAAATTATATTTATTCTAATTATAAGACCTAAAAGAGCTCTATATTAATATTTATTATTACTATCTCCCTATATTAGGATTAGGTAATTTATACACCTGCTGCCTTTTTTAGATATAGTAGCTATTTCTCAGGCTTCTTCTCTAGAGTTAAGCTTTAACCCTCTGTTACCTATTATAATTATACTAGAATACTACTTTAATATTAAAAGTTAATAGAGAAGAAATTTAAATAAACTATTACTAGCATAAAGCTATATAATTTAAGAAGTTATTATAAATCACTAGTAAGCTCTAAAGGGTATTAGTTTTTAATTTAATAAATATATCTCTTTATAAGTTAGGATTTTTAATATATATTAGCTTTAGAATTACTATAGTTATCTAAGTAGTAAGGTATTATTAAATAAATAATAACTTATATAATAAGCTATTTACAGTTTTACTATATAATTACTTATATTTAGATATATATAGCTTAATCTTTAAGATAAATATATAACTACTAATAGAATTAACTAGGTAACTATTATAATATTATAAGCAGCTATTAGTGCTGTAAATAGTTACTGAAGAGTAGTTACTAATAATCTGATCTACTAAAGTAATCTATCAGCTAAGCTTATAGCGCCCTAGAGGCGTTCAGTTTCTTACCTTAAGTTCTCTAGAGCTGCCTTTCACTATATTATACCCTCTAGAGAGGGTTATATAGATTAAAAGCCCTAAGAGGAGTAACTACTCTATAATATCTATTATTTAATATCCTCTATAAGCATTTCACTTTTAGTTCTTAGTATAAGGTTAGCTATTAGCTATCTATCTATAGAACCTATCTATTAGCACTATAGAAGTATAAAGCTTTTAAATGCTTAAAGGTATCCCCTAGCTTAGTATGCTATAAATAGCAGCTTTAGTAAAAGAGAAGATATAAATATACTAAAATCTCTATATAAAGCTAAGCCTTAAGCTAAGAGAAATAACACTACTTTAAATCTATAAAAATATAAAACGTTTTTTAGCTGTAGTTATTAGCAGCTTACCTTAAGGAGGTAGAGAATTAAGCCTATATACTGTTTTATTAGCACCTGCTTCCTTCTTATAAGCTTACTAACACTTTTTTAGCTCTAACTCTATTAATTACTATTCTACTTAGAATTTTTAGCTTAAATAAATTAAATTTATATAGGAAAATAAAAAAATATATTGATAGGTAATTTTTATTAGAAAAGAGCTATATGCATTCTAATTAACTACCTAAGACCCCTAGAGGTACCTGTAAGCGTAGCTAAGCTAAGTAAGGCTTATAGCAGCAGTAAGTTAAAATATAAGTTAAGCAGCAGTTTAGAAATATTTATTTTTCTCAGCTTATAATTAGTTAGATCCTTTAGGGGTACTTTAGGCTTAACCTTTTAGGGGTACTTATACAGATTTAGCTATAGGGGGCAGCAGCTTAACTTTAACACTTTATAACTCTACTACTATAAGCGCTACAGCTATAAAGCTTAGCATACTATAATACTACTAGCACCCTCTATAGCTATAATATATTACTGCTACTTTTATAGCCTGCTTTATATCTATTTATTACTAGTATTTTAAACTTTAAACTGGGATTCCTCACCTGCTATAAGCCTTATAGCTATAAAGCTTATACTGCTAAGACTGCTATAAATAGTTCTATAAGTAGGCTATAAGTCCCTATAACTTTATAATATAATCTAGCTTTTTATTCAGGGGTACTTTAGACTTAACCTTTTAGGGGTATTTATTTTTCCCAGCCTCTAATTAGTTAGATCCTTTAGGAGTACTTTAAGCTCTACTTTTAGGAGTACTAAAAAGTTACCTTCTAATTTAGTTATAAGAAGAAGTAATTAAGCTTTAAAGTTTTATATCTTATTTAGTATTTATGCTATAGATATATAGTATAATGCTTTAGGCTTCTCTTATTCTGCTTTATCTATTTATAGAGTAATTATATATATAAAACTGCTCTATAGAGATATTTTATTTTTTACCTTCTTTTTTAAAAAAGGTTATAGAATAAGTAATATACTGCTTTTATATTTTAAACTAAAAAAGTTATATAGTATAAGCTTTCTTTTTATTTACTTATATAACTATATTTATATTATACTTTCTGTTTATTTATTTAATAAAAAGCTAGAAAATAAAAGTTATATAGGATTTTTATATTCTAATTAAAGCTTTTATATTTACTACTAATATATATAATACTAAATAACCTATTACTTTATTATTTTAATTTTATTCCCTCTATAAAACTAAATCTTATTATTTTACTTTATTATCTTATTTATATATATATAATAAAACTTCTATATAATAATAATAATATTTTTCTCTCCCTCTAAAATTAAATCTTTAATTAAGCTTTTAAAGAAAAATCTTCTTTTTAACTACCTTAAAGTGAAAAATATATATCTTTTACTTATAACTTATTATAGTATAATTTATACTTAACTCTATTCTACTATATTAACCTTTAGATTTCTCACCTAACTAAATTATTTTTTTAGGGGTATTTATTTTTACACCCTTTAGAGGTATTTATAGCTTTAGTATTTTATAACTTTACTGCTATAAACGCTATAGCTATAAGGCTTAGTATATTATAATACTATTAGCACCCTCTATAGCTATAATATAATCTTACTGCTCCTATAGCCTACTTTATACCTATTTATTACTAGTATTTTAAACTTTAAACTTAGATTTCTTACCTGCTATAGGTGCTACTGCTATAAAGCTTATACTGCTAAAACTGCTATAAATAGTTCTATAAGTAAGCTATAGGTCTCTATAGCTTTATACTGTAATTTAGTTTTCTATTTAGAAGTACCAGTTTTATACTATTTAGGGGTACTTTAGGCTTAATCCTTTAGGGGTACTTATTTTCTACCTATTTAGGGGTATTTATTTTTATACTATTTGGGGGTATTTTAAGCTTTCAGCCTGTAATTAGTTAGATCCTTTAGGGGTATTTATGCAGACTTAGCTGCAGGGGGTAGTAGCCTAACTTTAACACCTTATAACTTTCTTATTATAGATGCTATAGCTATAAGGCATAGTATACTATAGCTCTACTAGTGCTATCTATACTTATAGTATACTACTGCTACCCCTATAGCCTGCTTTATACCTATTTATTACTAGTATTTTAAACTTTAAATTGGGATTTCTCACCTATTATAAGCCTTATAGCTATAAAGTCTTTACTATTGAAACTACTGTAGATAGTTTTATAAATAGCTTATAACCCCCTATAGCCTTACAGTATAATCTAATTTTTTATTTAGAGGTATATATTTTCTACTTATTTAGAGGTATTTATTTTTATATCTTTTAGAGGTATTTATTTTAACACTATTTAGGGGTATTTAGGACTGCATTATAGTATATCTCTTATGCTGTAAGCATAACAGCTATAGAGCTTATACTGCTAAAACTACTGTAAATAGTTTTATAAGTAGGCTATAAGTTCCTATAGCTTTATATTGTAATTCAGTTTCCCTTTTAGAAGTATTAGTTTTATACTATTTAGAGGTATTTTAGACTTAACTTTTTAGAGGTACTTATGTAGACTTAGTTGTGAGAAGGATAAAGCTATACCTGCGAGAAGGATGCCTATCTCTCCTCTCTTTTAGGGGTACTTTAGGCTTTAGTATACAGCTTATATAACTCCTTTAGGGGTACTAGCTATATATTTAGCTAGTTATACCTATTAAGTCTCTTAAAGTTTTTTCAGAAGTATTTATTTTAATTTAGCTAAATTAACTATATAAAGTAGCCTCTTTTAGTAGAACCTTTTTAAATCCCCTCTCTATTTCTCTATATATTAAAACCTTATGTTCTTATAGTATAATAGCTATTAAATTTATAAAGAAATTGAGGTAAAAGAGGGCTTACCTTCAGTAAATTATAATAATAAAGCTACTTTATTGCTTATAAAACCTTTTTATATATTTAAATTGTTTGCAAAAGATTTAACTCTGCTTATACTAAAATTATAATTTATAAAATATTATTACTTACTTTAAGAGCAGTAAAGTAATTACTTATTAAAATGCTAAGCTGAAGCTTATTTATATCTATCTATATATATAAGAGGTATTATTATATTTTAGTATAAATTCTAATTTAAAAGCGTTTAGCTATTATTTAGTAGATAATAACTTTATAGTACTACCTAATTAGATAGCTATAAAAACTAATTATCTAAATAAGCAGTTTTTCTTATATTAAGCTTAATTATTATTATAATAAGGTTATTAGTAAGGTAAAACTAACTTATCTTATAATAGTTTAAACCTAGCTTATATTTCCTATTAGTAAGTAAATAATTTAATACTTATTAAATTCTGCTTTAGTATAATAGGAAGAGCTAATATTAAAAAATCAAAAAGTAATATTACTATAAATGCTTAGCTACTATAAGCTAGTTATTCCTATAGTAACTTTTTTAGTACCTTTAGCCTTAAATTTTAAGGGACTAAAAGATTAATAGGCTATACTTTTATAATTTATATTTATACTAAAAATCAAAATTAAGAAGATTTTTACTTTTTTATTCTATTAGAGATTTCTATTCTCTATAAGCCCCCCTTAAGATACTTATGTTATAGTTTAATAGATATACTACTCCAGCTAAACTCCCTACTTAATAATATTTTTAACTTAAGTCAGCTTATAAAGAACTTTAAAACTAGAAGTTAGATATAAATCTAGCTTTACTTTATTAAATAAATAAAAAAATAATAAAAGTAGTAATATTTTACTAGTACTAAAGCTTCTACTTATTCTATACCTTCTATATCTTTTTATAATATTAAACTAGAGTTAAGCTTAATAAAGTCTTCTTTCTCTGCTAATTCTGCTAAGCCTGTTCTCTTAGCTATAGTTTTACTAAATAGTAAATAGAGATAATAAAAATCTTATTAATCTATTTATATATATTACTAATTAGATAATAAGGTATTTAGCTACTTTAAGAGAGTTATAATTACTCTTATTATTTACTTATACTTAGTTAAATTACTTCACTTTAATATTTAAAGTATTAGGCAGAAATTATATTATATTAATACTACTTTCTAGCTATTATAATACTATATTTTAATTAGATAGTTAGATTCCCCTTATCTATACTAGTTTTAAGTTAGTTATTAACTATATACTAAACAGCTAAAGCTTACTAAGAGTATTAGAACTTAAATACTAAAAGCTTCTAGCTAGAAATTTAGCTAGTAGCAACTTGCTCTTAAGCTGTCTGCCTAAAGCTTAATATACCTAACTCTTAAAGCTAATCTTTATCTTAAAGTTATAGATCTATTTTTTTAACTTCTTTTATTTATATTATTCTATTAATTAGAAGCTATTTATTTTAGAAACTTATTGCAGTTATAAATATAACCTAGTATAAAAATTATTCCTTTTTATAGATTTTTAAGAGATGTTAAGAGTGTATTAGACCTAATAGAAATATTAAGCTTTTCTAGTTATTAAATTCTAGCTTTAGATAAACTAATTTTAGAGTGATAAACTGTTAAGAAGAAAAGAGAACTCTACTTAGAGCTTCTATTATTATCTCTGTATTTAGTTATATTACTATGTAAAACCTATATTTAGGTGCTAGAATATTAACTAGCTTCCCTTTTGCTATATAGAGTATAAATACCTTTTTAAAATAGAACTTCTCTATAGCTTAAGATTAACTAATTTATATCTAACTGCTGTTTATATAAAACCTTTCCCTACTTTAATCCTTTAAGTTCTTATTAAAGTATTTATTACTACTACTAAGATTTATATTAGAGGCTGTTCTACTTAAGCTTATACTTTAAGCTTTGTTATAACCTCTATATCTACTTACTCTTCAGTATATTATTTCTATACTAAGGGTAAGGTATAAATAAGACGTTTAAGTGCTATTTATTTTTAAAGCTAGTATATTTAGTAGGTAAGTTATTATATAGTCTTTAGTAGATTTTAACTTCTATAGCTACTATCCTGCTGTTAAGATATATTAATACTTTTTATAATATCTAATAAGTATCTACTCTAGCACCTTAACCTTATATTTAGTTTATCCTATATTGCTAGTTCTGCTTACTAAAAATAGCCTACTAATATTAATATATTTAAATACCTATATTTAATTAAGTAATAAAGGCTTCTTATATATTTAAAGTTTAAAAATAAATAAAGGTAATATAGCACCCCTAAGTTTCTAATTATTTGCTTTACCTTATAAAACTAAATTTAATACTATTATTCTAAGGAAAACTTCAGTAGAAACTAGCTACTAAAAGGTTTAATTAGTTTTTTACCTCTATATATATATTTAATAATTAATTTATATATTAGAACTGCTATAAGCTTCTATTAGAGTTTCCTCTAGCTTTACCTTATATATATATAGTTTACTTTTTTTTAGATCTAATTTTATATACTTTTACTTAAATCTATCTGAGAATATTAAGATTAGTTAATAATATGCTGAAGCTTTCACTTATATTTACTTTTATTATATATAGAAGTTTAATACCTAAACACTTATATATAAGGTTAACTTCTTAATTTATGTTTTAAAATAAGTTACTAATAACTATTATACTAGTATCCTTATAGAGCGTATACCTCAGCCTGCTAAAAAGTATTATATAATAAGCTATAATACTCCCTAAAGAGAGCTATATTTCTAAAGCTTTTATCCCTAATAGTAAGCTAATACTAGCTTAAGCTAGCGAAGTATTTTAGCTGTAAAAGCTAAGTGATTTACTAGACGTAAGTTTAGTTATAAGCACTTCCCTTTTAATAATTTTATATACTATTTAACCTTCTTTTTAAAGTGCTTTTTATGTTTTAATCACTCTACTTATATGCTATTAATCTCTAGCTAGTATTTAGTTTTAGAAGAAATATACCTCCTATTTTAAGCAGCATTCCTAAACTACTTAACTTATTAAAAAAGCTTTATAAAGGCTTAGTATCTAACTATATAAAGCTTTCACCCTCTTTAGTATCTTATTTTAAAGAACTTAAAAAGCACCTCACTAAAAGTATCCTCTATAAATTATAACTTAAGCTTAGAGCTAGATTTTAAATTTAAGCTGTTACTGCTTTACTTACTATTACTAAAGCAATCCTTATTAATTTCTTTTCCTCTGCTTATTAATATGCTTAAGTTTAGCAGGTATTTCTACTTAATCTAAAGTTAACCTTTAGAAAATTAGGGGTTTTATAGTAAGAATCCCTTTAGATCCTAGTATAAGATATAAAATTACTATATAAAGGAGGCTTTAAGAGGGTCTGCTACTACTTTTAAGAGCTTATATTAGCTATAAAGCTCTAACACTAAGCAGAGCTTAAGGGTTAAAATAACGCTTAAACAGGTATACCTGCTAGAATGCTAGCAGGCGTAATATACGTTTAAAGATTTAATAATTTACTAAATTCTATAATTTATATTACTTATTATATTTCGCTGTGTTCTTTATTAATATTAGAACTAAAAGATTTGTTATTAAAAGTTTTAATTATTTGCTTATACTACTTAGAAGAAATGTTGTTAAATCAGAGTTTAATTATCCTCTAGTAGGTGCTAACCTGCTTAGGGGTAGGAGGCTAGAAGGGTTATAGAAACCCTACCTGCTGAAGTAATAGTTATAGGTATATTCACAAAAGGTTATAAAGTATAAACTTAGTAATAATTTCTCTGCTAGTTTACTAATAGAGACCTTATTATAACTTTTACTTCCTCTAAATAACTAAATTTAAATAACTTTCTAACTAGAGGTAGCAAATAAACCTCACTTTAGATTAGTCTAAAAGCCTTATTAAGCTATTTAATTAGTAATAGTAATAGGTAGTATATATAAAGAGTAAGGATATAATTAACATAAGCTGATAACTTATGCTTACTAGGGATTTCTTATTAAAAAGCAATAATTATAATGCTTTATTTCTAGTATAATAGAGTTTAATAAGATTACTTAGACTTTTAAGTTAAAGAAGTATTTACTAGCTCTATTAGTATAATATATATACAGCCTAAAATATCTAAAAGCATTATAAACCTATTATTACTTTAAACTTCTATCAGCTTAAGCTGATAGTCTCTCTAAGAAGCTAGTATATTACTAAAGTAATATAGGCTAGTTAGTAGGTTAAAGTTTTATTTATTATTATAATTAAGTAGATAAATCACTTTACTAACTAAGAATAGCTATATATTACTACCTATAAAATTAAAAAAGAGCTTTTAATCTATTAATCCTTATTATATCTAAACTTAATAAGTTTCTCTGTGTTAAGTTAAATTAAGCTGCAGGCTCCACTTTTAGTAGTACCCTTCTGTTAATTTTTTTAAGTTTTAGCTTTATAATTATACTCCCCCTAGAGCTTAAGCATTTTAATTTCTTATAAGGTGCTGAATAAGTTAAAAAATAATATTATCTAATCTCTAGTTAATATAGTTTATAGTTAAAACTATAATAGTATCTAATTATCTTTAATCCTCTAACTTTCATTCTTAATAAATAAAAACATCCTTAGTAAATGCTTTTATAGTAGTTAGTCTTTAATAAATCTAAGAATTTCACCTCTAATAATTAAATACTGATGCCTCTAACTATCCCTATTAATTATTATAGCGGTCTTAAAAACTAATAAAATAGAACTATATATTCTATTCTATTATTCTATATTAATATATTTAAGTATAGGCCTACTTAGAGCACTTTAATTTTTTTAAAGTAAAAGTCTTATTTTCCTACACACTTAGTAAAGGGTATAAGGTTCTACAGAGAGAAAGGCCTAGCTAGACTAGTACACGCAGTAAGGCAGACTAGCTAGCTAGGCCTAAAGTTCTACTATAAGCTTTTTAACTATAATAACTTTAATATATACTATTAGAGCTAGAATTACTACAGCTACTAGCACTAAACTTACCCTCTAATTATTCCTTATTAAGGGATTTAAATTATATTTATTCTAATTATAAGACCTAAAAGAGCTCTATATTAGTATTTATTATTACTACCTCTCTATATTAGGATTAGGTAATTTATATACCTGCTGCCTTCTTTAGATATAATAGCTATTTCTCAGGCTCCTTCTCTAGGGTTAAGCTCTAACCCTCTGTTACCTATTATAACTATATTAGAATACTACTTTAGTATTAAAAGTTAATAGAAAAGAAATTTAAATAAACTATTACTAGCATAAAGCTATATAATTTAAGAAGTTATTATAAATCACTAATAAGCCCTAAAGGGTATTAGTTTTTAATTTAATAAATATATCCCTTTATAAGTTAGGATTTTTAATATATATTAGCTCTAGAATTACTATAGTTATCTAAATAGTAAGATACTATTAAATAAATAATAACTTATATAATAAGCTATTTACAGTTTCACTATATAATTACTTATACTTAGATATATATAGCTTAATCTTTAAGATAAGTATATAACTACTAGCAGAATTAACTAAGTAACTATTATAACACTATAAGCAGCTATCAGCATTATAAATAGCTACTAAAGAGTAGTTACTAATAATTTAACCTACTAGAGTAGTCTATTAGCTAAGCTTATAGCACTCTAAAAGTGTCTAGTTTCCTATCCTAAACTCCTTAAAGCTGCCTTTTATTGCGCTATACCTCCTAGAGGGGGTTATATAGATTAGAAGCCCTAAGAGGAGCAACTACTCTGTAGTATCTACTATTTAGCATCTTCTGTAGGTATTTCACCTCTAGTTCTTAATATAAAGTTAGCTATTAGCTATCTATCTATAAAACCTATTTATTAGCACTATAGAAGTATAAAACCTTTAAATACCTAAAGATATCCTCTAGCTTAGTATACTATAAGCAGCAGCTTTAGTAAGGGGGAGAATATAGATATATTAAAATCTCTATATAAAGCTAAGCCTTAAGCTGAGAGAAATAATACTACTCTAAATCTATAAAGATATAAAACGTTTTTTAGCTATAGTTATTAGCAGCTTACCTTAAGGGGGTAGAGAATTAGGCCTATATGCTGTTTTACTAGCATCTGCTCCCTTCTTATAAGCCTACTAATGCTTTTTTAGCTTTAACTCTGCTAATTACTATTCTACCTAAAATTTTCAGCTTAAATAAATTAAATTTATATAGAAAAATAAAAAAATATACTTATAGGTAATTTTTATTAGGGAAGAGCTATATATATTCTAATTAACTACTTAAAGCCCCTAGAGGTGCCTATAAGTATAGCTAAGCTAGGTAAGGCTTATAACAGCAGCAAGTTAAAATATAAGTTAGGCAGCAGTTCAAAAGTATTTATTTTTCTCAGCCTGTAATTAGTTAGATCCTTTAGAAGTACTTTAAGCTTAACCCTTTAGAAGTACTTATATAGACTTAGCTATAAGGAGCAGCAGCCTAACTTTAACACCTTATAACTCCACTACTATAAGCGCTATAGCTATAAAGCTTAGCATACTATAACGCTACTAGCGCTCTCTATAGCTGTAGTATACTACTGCTGCCCCTATAGCTTACTTTATACCTATCTATCGCTAATATTTTAAACTTTAAACTAGGATTTCTCACCTGCTATAAGCCTTATAGCTATAAAGCTTATACTGCTGAGACTGCTATAAATAGTTTTATAAGTAGGCTATAAGTCTCTATAGCTTTATAGTATAATCTAGCTTTTTATTTAGAAATACTTTAAGCTTAACCTTTTAGAGGTATTTATTTTTCCTAGCCTCTAATTAGTTAGATTCTTTAGGAGTACTTTAGGCTCTACTTTTAGGAGTACTAGAAAGTTGCCTTCTAACTTAGTTATAAGAAGAAGTAACTAAGCTTTAAAATTTTATATCTTACTTAGTATTTATACTATAAATATATAATATAATGCTTTAAGCTTCTCTTATTCTGCTCTATCTATCTATAGAGTAATTATATATATAGAACTGCTCTATAAAGATATTTTATTTTTTACCTTTTTTTTTAAAAAAAGTTATAAAATAAATAATATACTACTTTTATATTTTAAACTAAAAAAGTTATATAATATAAGCTTTCTTTTTATTTACTTATATAACTATATTTATATTATACTTTCTGTTTATTTATTTAATAAAAAGCTAGAAAATAAAAGTTATATAAGATTTTTATATTCTAATTAAAGCTTTTATATTTACTATTAATATATATAATACTAAATAACCTATTACTTTATTATTTTAATTCTATTCCCTCTATAAAACTAAATCTTATTATTTTATTTTATTATTTTATTTATATATATATAATAAAACTTCTATATAATAATAATAATATTTTTCTCTCCCTCTAAAATTAAATCTTTAATTAAGCTTTTAAAGAAAAATCCTCTTTTTAACTACCCTAAAGTGAAAAATATATATCTTCTATTTATAACTTATTATAATATAATTTATATCTAACTCTACTCTACTATATTAACCTTTAGATTTCTTGCTTAACTAAATTATTCTTTTAGAGGTACTTATTTTTATACTTTTTAGGGGTATTTATAGCTTTAGTACTTTATAACTCTACTACTATAAACGCTATAGCTATAAAGCTTAGTATATTATAATACTACTAGTGCTCTTTATAGCTATAATATAATCTTACTACTCCTATAGCTTGCTTTATACCTATTTATTACTAATATTTTAAACTTTAAATCTAAATTTCTCGCTTACTATAAATATTACTACTATAAAGCTTATACTACTAAAACTGCTATAAATAGTTTTATAAATAAGCTATAAATCCCTATAGCTCTATATTATAATTTAGTTTTCTATTTAAAAGTATCAGTTTTATACTATTTAGGAGTACTTTAAGCTTAATCTGTTAGAAATATTTATTTTCTACTTATTCAGAAGTACTTATTTTTACACTATTTAGAGGTACTTTAGGCTCCTAACCTATAATTAGTTAGATCTTTTAGAAGTATTTATATAGATTTAGCTATAAGAAGTAGTAGCTTAACTTTAATACTTTATAACTTTCTCACTATAAGTACTATAGCTATAAAACGTAGTATACTATAGCCCTATTAGTACTATTTATACTTATAGTATACTACTGCTACCTCTATAACCCGCTTTATATCTATCTATTACTAGTATTTTAAACTTTAAATTAAAATTCCTTATTTATTATAAGCTTTATAGCTATAAAGTTTTTACTATTAAAACTACTATAAATAGTTCTATAAGTAGCTTATAACCCCCTATAGCTTTATAGTATAATCTAATTTTTTATTCAAAAGTATATATTTTCTACCTATTTAGAAGTATTTATTTTTATATCCTTTAGAGGTATTTATTTTAATACTATTTAGAGGTATTTAAAATTATATTATAGTATATCTCCTATACTATAAGTATAATAGCTATAAAGCTTATACTACTAAAACTACTATAAATAGTTCTATAAGCAGGCTATAAATCTCTATAGCTTCATACTATAATTTAGTTTTCTTTTTAGAAGTACCAGTCTTATACTATTTAGAAATACTTTAAACTTAACCTTTTAGAGGTATTTATATAGACTTAGTTATAAGAAAAATAAGGTTATACCTATAAGAAGGATACTTACCTCCTCTCCCTTTTAGAAGTACTTTAGGCTTCAGTATACAGCTTATATAACCCCTTTAGAGGTACTAGCTATACATTTAGCTAGTTATACCTATTAAGCCTCTTAAAGTCTCTTTAGAAGTATTTATTCTAACTTAGCTAAATTAACTATATAAAGTAGCCTCTCTTAATAAAACCTTCTTAAGTTTCCTCTCTATCTCTCTATATACTGAAACTTTATATTTTTATAGCATAATAGCTACTAAATTTATAAGGAAATTAAAGTAAAAAAAAGGTTACTTTTAGCAGATTATAATAATAAAGCTATTCTACTACTTATAAAACCTTTTTATATATTTAAGTTATCTATAAAGGATTTAATTCTGCTTATACTGAAATTATAATTTATAAAATACTACTACTTACTTTAAGAGTAGTAGAGTAATTACCTACTAAAATACTAAGCTGAAGCTTATTTATATCTATTTATATATATAAGAAGTATTATTATATTTTAGTATAAATTCTAACTTAAAGGTATTTAGCTATTATCTAGCAGATAGTAGCTTTATAGTATTACTTAATTAGATAGCTATAAAAACTAATTATCTAAATAAGTAGTTCTTCTTATATTAAGCTTAATTACTATTATAATAAAGTTATTAATAAGGTAAAACTAACCTATTTTATAACAGTTTAAACCTAGCTTATATTTCCTATTAATAAGTAAATAATTTAATACTTACTAAATTCTACTTTAATATAATAAGAAGAGCTAATATTAAAGGATTAAAAAGCAATATCACTATAAATATTTAGCTACTATAAGCTAGTTATCTCTATAGTAACTTTTCTAGCACCTCTAGCTTTAAATTTTAAAGGACTAAAAGATCAATAGGCTACACTTTTATAGTTTATATTCATACTAAAAATCAAAATTAAAGAGATTTTTACTCTTTTATTCTACTAGAGATTTCTATTTCTATAAGCTTCCTTTAGGATACTTATATTATAGTTTAATAGATATACTACTTTAGCTAAACTTCCTACTTAATAATATCTTTAACTTAGGTTAGCTTATAAAAAACCTTAAAACTAAAAGTTAAATATAAATTTAGCTCTACTTTATTAAATAAGTAAAAAAATAATAGGAGTAATAGTATTTTATTAGCACTAAAGCTTCTACTTATTCTACACTTTTTATATCTTTTTATAATATTAAACTAAAGTTAAGCTTAATAGGGTTTTCTTTTCCTACTAATTCTATTAAGCCTATTCTCTTAGCTATAATTTTACTAAATAGTAAATAGAGATAGTAAGAATCTTATTAATCTATTTATATATATTACTAATTAGATAATAAAATATTTAGCTACTTTAAGAGAGTTATAGTTACTCCTACTATTTACTTACACTTAGTTAAATTACTTCACTTTAATATTTAGAATATTAAACAGAAATTATATTATATTAACACTACTTTCTAGCTATTATAATACTATATTTTAATTAAATAGTTAGATTCCTTTTATTTATACTAATTCTAAGTTAGCTATTAACTATATACTAAATAGTTAAAGCTTACTAAAATCGTTAGAACTTAGATAATAAAAGCTTCTAGCTAGAAGCCTAGCTAGTAGTAACTTATTCTTAAGCTATCTACTTAAAGCTTAATATATCTAACCTTTAAAACTAATCTTTATTTTAAAGTTATAAATCTATTTTATTAACTTCTTTTATTTATATTATTCTATTAACTAGAAGCTATTCACTTTAGAAACTTATTATAGTCATAAATATAACTTAATATAAAAATTATTCTTTTCTATAGATTTTTAAAAGATATTAAGAATATATTAAACCTAATAGAAGTATTAAGCTTTTCTAGCTATTAAACTTTAGTTTTAGATAAACTGATTTTAAAATAATAAACTATTAAAAAGAAAAGAAAACTCTACTTAAAGCTCCTATTATTATCTCTATATTTAGTTATATTATTATATAAAACCTATATCTAAATACTAAAATATTAACTAGCTTCTTTTTTACTATATAGAGTATAAATACTCTTTTAAAATAGAACTTCTCTATAGCTTAAAATTAATTAAATTATATCTAACTACTATTTATATAGAACTTTTCTCTACTTTAGTTTTTTAAATTCTTATTAAAATATTTATTACTACTATTAAGATTTATACTAAAAGCTATTCTATTTAAGTTTATATTTTAAGCTTTATTATAACCTCTATATCTACTTACTCCTTAATATATTATTTCTATATTAAGAGTAAAATATAAATAAAACGCTTAAATACTATCTATTTTTAAAGCTAATATATTTAGTAAGTAAATTATTATATAGTTTTTAGTAAATTCTAATTTTTATAGCTATTATCCTACTATTAAGATATATTAATACTTTTTATAATATCTAATAAGTATCTACTTTAGTATTTTAACTTCATATTTAGTTTATCTTATATTACTAGTTCTACTTACTAAAAATTACTTATTAATATTAATATATTTAAATACTTATATTTAATTAAGTAATAAAAGCTTCTTATATATTTAAAGTTTAAAAATAAATAAAAGTAATATAGTACTTCTAAATCTCTAATTATTTACTTTACTTTATAAAACTAAGTTTAATACTACTATTCTAAAGGAAACTTTAGTAGAAACTAGCTACTAAAAAGTTTAATTAGTTTTTTACCCCTATATATATATTTAATAATTAATTTATATATTAAAACTACTATAAGCTTCTACTAAAGCTTTCTCTAGCTTCACTTTATATATATATAATTTACTTTCTTTTAGGTTTAACTCTATATACTTTTACTTAAATCTATCTAAAAATATTAGAATTAGTTAATAATATATTAAAGCTCTTACTTATATTTACTTTTATTATATATAGAGGTTTAATACCTAAATATTTATATATAAAGTTAACTTTTTAGTTTATATTTTAAAATAGGTTACTAATAACTATTATATTAGTATTTTTATAGAGTATATATTTTAGCTTACTAAAGGGTATTATATAATAAGCTATAATACTTTATAAAAAGAGCTATATTTTTAAAGCTTTTATTCTTAATAGTAAGCTAATATTAGCTTAAGCTAGTAAAACACTCTAGCTATAAAAGTTAGGTAATTTACTAAATATAAATCTAGTTATAAACGTTTCTTTTTTAATAATTTTATATACTATTTAACTCTCTTTTTAAAATGCTTTTTATCTTTTAACTACTTTATTTATATACTATTAGTTTTTAGCTAGTATTTAGCTTTAGAAGAAACATATCTCCTATTTTAAGTTGTATTTCTAAACTATTTAATTTATTAAAAAAGCTTTATAAAATCTTAATATCTAATTATATAAAGCTTTTATTCTCTTTAGTATTCTATTCTATAGAATTTAAAAAATACTTTACTAAAAGTATTTTCTATAAATTATAACTTAAGCTTAAAGTTAGATTTTAAATTTAAGTTATTACTATTTTACTTACTATTACTAAAGTAATCCCTATTAGTTTTTTTTCTTCTACTTATTAATATATTTAAATTTAATAGGTATTTCTACTTAATCTAAAGTTAACTTTTAGAAAATTAGGGGTTTTATAGTAAAGGTCTTTCTAGATCTTAGTATAAAACGTAAAGTTATTATATAAAGGAGGTTTTAAAAGGGTTTATTACTACTTTTAAAAGCTTATATTAGCTATAAAGCTTTAATACTAAGTAAAGCTTAAAGGTTAAAATAATACTTAAATAAGTATACTTATTAGAATACTAATAAGTATAATATATATTTAAAAATTTAATAATTTACTAAATTTTATAATTTATATTATTTATTATATTTTATTATATTTTTTATTAATACTAAAACTAAAAGATCTATTATTAAAAGTTTTAATTATTTATTTATATTATTTAGAAGAAATATTATTAAATTAAAGTTTAGTTATTTTCTAATAAGTACTAACTTATTTAGAATTAAGAAGCTAAAAGGGTTATAAAAACTTTACTTACTAAAGTAATAGTTATAAATATATTTATAAAAAGTTATAAAGTATAAACTTAATAATAATTTCTCTACTAATTTACTAATAGAGATCTTATTATAACTTTTATTTCTTCTAAATAACTAAATTTAGATAACTTTCTAACTAGAAGTAGTAAATAAACTCTACTTTAAATTAGTCTAAAAACTTTATTAAGCTATTTAATTAGTAGTAGTAATAAGTAATATATATAAAAGGTAAAGATATAATTAATATATGCTAATAACTTATACTTATTAAGGATTCCTTACTAAAAAGTAATAATTATAATACTCTATCTTTAGTATAATAGAGTTTAATAAGATTATTTAAACTTTTAAATTAAGAAAGTATTTACTAACTCTATTAGTATAATATATATATAGCTTAAAATATCTTAGGGTATTATAAACTTATTATTACCTTAAACTTCTATTAGCTTAAGCTAATAGTTCTTTTAAAAAGTTAGTATACTACTAAAGCAATATAAGCTAATTAGTAGGTTAAGGTTTTATTTATTATTATAATTAAGTAGATAAATTATTTTACTAACTAAGAATAGCTATATATTACTACCTATAAAATTAAGAAAAACCTTTTAATCTATTAATTCTTATTATATTTAAACTTAGTGAGTTTCTCTATATTAAATTAAATTAAGCTATAAGCTTCTTTTTAGAGTAGCTTACTACTAGCTAGAGGGCTAGCATAAGTTTTTAATTTCTAGCTATCTCTAGTAGGTATAAACTCTATCTTAAGTAGAGCTATAATAGCTTAACCTATCTTTATTAAGTTTTTAAACCTTCTTTTTAGGTTAGAGGGAGCTTAGCTGTAAATAGCCTTATAAGCAGATATATTCTTACTATATTAGTAGTAATTACTCTATTACTATAAAGTAGCTCTTTTAAGCTCTGCTTAGTAGTATTACTTTTAGAGGGTTTCCTATAATTTAAGAATATTACTATTAAAGAGGTAACTAGTCATTATATAAAGCACTACTAAACTCTTAATAGGCTTACTATATAGAGCAGAGTAAAACAGCTTCTATTTACTCTTAATAATACTCTTCTATTAATTTCTTTAAGTTTTAGCTTTATAACTATACTCTCCTTAGAGCTTAAGCATTTTAATTCCTTATAAAGTGCTAAATAAGTTAAAAAATAATATTATCTAATTCTTAGTTAGTATAGTTTATAGTTAAAATTATAATAATATCTAATTATCTATAATCTTTTAACTTTTATTTCTAATAAATAAAAATATTTTTAGTAAATACTTTTATAGTAGTTAGTCTTTAATAAATCTAAGAATTTCACTTCTAATAATTAAATATTAATACTTCTAACTATTCTTATTAATTATTATAATAGTCTTAAAAACTAATAAAATAAAACTATATATTCTATTCTATTATTCTATACTAATATATTTAAATATAGGCCTGCCTAAAGTACTCTAATTTTTTTAAAATAAAAGTTCTATTTTCCTATATACTTAGTGAAGAGTATAAGGTTCTATAGGGGGAAAAGCCTAGCTAAACTAGTATATATAGTAAAGTAGACTAGCTAGCTAAACTTAAAGTTCTATTATAAGCTTTTTAACTATAATAACTTTAATATATATTATTAAAGCTAAAATTACTATATTTACTAATATTAAACTTACCCTCTAATTATTTCTTATTAAAAGATTTAAATTATACTTATTCTAATTATAAAACCTAAAAAAACTCTATATTAGTATTTATTATTACTACCTCCCTATATTAGGATTAAGTAATTTATATATTTACTATTTTCCTTAGATATAGTAGCTATTTCTTAAGCTCTTTCTCTAGGGTTAAGCTCTAACCCTCTATTACCTATTATAACTATACTAAAACACTATTCTAATATTAAAAGTTAATAGAGAAGAAATTTAAATAAACTATTACTAGAAGCCTATTCTTTATTAAGTAAACTATTTAGATTTTTATAAGAAAACTATTTAAATTCTTTTATAATATATTTTATTCTATTTAATTTATAAAGCTTTATATTATAAAGGTTTACTTAAAGTATACCTTAAAATATTATAATTAATATAAACTATAAAGTTAAGCTTATTATAATTAATAAGATAATACTTTTTACTTTATAAAGCTTTAAAAACTAGTTAGCTATAGCTAGATCTTACTTTATAATTCTAAAAGCTAATATTAGTAGTAAAGCTATAAAAAGCACTTATATATTTTAGCTAAGTAATATAGCTATATTTATTACTAATCCTAGCTATTATATATATTTTAATAATATTCTTAATAGAGTAATATATTAGTAAGCTAACTTAACTGAAATAATAGGTGTTATTAATAACTATAAAATAGTAATAATATAACAGCTTCTAAATATATTATACTAAACGTTAGTATTAAAAGGTATTTTTAAATAAACAGCAGAGAAGATAGCTAAGTTTAATAATAGAAAGTATAAGTAAGAGTTAGAAGATAGGTTAAAAAGTAGAAGAAAGTTTGCTATAATAATTAAACCTAGTTAAAGTTATAAAATTATTATTAAAGTAATATTATAAGTAATAAGGTTATCTAATATAATAATAATATATATTAGGATATATAGGGGGAGATAGAGCTGAAGCTGAAATTATATAATTAGTAGGCTGTTAGCTAAAAAAGTAAGTTAGAGGTTATTATAGTATAAGTTTTAAATAAAAATTATAATAGCTAGCTAGAAGCTATAAAAGAGAAGATATAAATATACTAAAATCTCTATATAAAGCTAAGTTTTAAGCTAAGAGAAATAATATTACTTTAAATCTATAAAGATATAGAATATTCTTTAGCTATAATTATTAGTAGCTTATTCTAAGGAGGTAGAAGATTAAGCTTATATATTATTTTCTTAATATTTACTTCTTTTTTATAAGCTTATTAATACTTTTTTAGCTTTAACTTTACTAATTACTATTCTATTTAGAATTTTCAGCTTAAATAAATTAAATTTATATATAAGAATAAAAAAAAGTATATTTATAAGTAATTTTTATTAGAAAAAAGCTATATATATCTTAATTAAGTATTTAAAGCTTTTAGAAATATTTATAAGTATAGTTAAACTAAATAAAGCTTATAATAATAGTAAGTTAAAGTATAAATTATAGTATATATCTAAAAGTCTAAGCTTACTCTACCTTTTCAGCTTAACTCTTAAGTTTTAATTATATATATTACTATAACTATATATATAATAAAAAAAGTAAAAATAATAGTTATTATTAAATAAATACTTAAATTTATATATTACACTTTTATTTGTATTTTTTATATAAAAGTTAGGTATATATACTTAGTTTTATAAAGTTTTATTATATATTAAGTTTATAATTATAATATAGCCTCTCTATAAAAAGACTATAGTAAAATTCACCCTATTTATAAATATAATTCTAAAAATACTATATAAGTATTTTAACTTATACCTTCTATTAATTAAAGAAAATAATATAGAAACTTTATATATTCCTATTAATAAATAAAGCTTTATATAAAGATATATATATATTTCAGCTAAATAGATCAGCTAAATAGTAATAATATTAGCTATATAGTATAAAGCTAAAGAGTATAGTAATATATATAGTAAAGCTAATTATATTAAAGCTAAATAGAGTACTAAAGCTTTTATAGCTTAGAAATACTACTATATAAAAGATAACTCTTTAACTAAAACAATTAGCTTAAGAGGTTCTTATAGCTAAAAATATAAAAGCTCTATTATAAGTAGAGCTTTATATTTATCTCTCTTCCTCTATAACTTATAATAAATCCTTTATAATATCTATACTATATAAAGAATATAAAAATACTAACTTTAAATAAAGTATACTTTATATTAAGAATACTATAGATCTTAATATCTATATACTAAATAAAACCTTTAACTTTAATAAGCACCTTTTAACTAATTAGTAGTATATTATTAAGATAGCGCTAAGTAGAGCTTCTAGAAATACCCTAAAAAGCTCTATCTATACTATAATTAAAGTAATAGCTACTAATAAAAGCATTAAAGTAGAGGCTATATAGGTTTCTAGCTATCCTAAGGAGTAGCTTTTCTTTATATAAACCTTCTATAATACTAAAGCTAAAACAGCCTAATAAGGAAATATTAATAAGTATAGCTTATACTGAATATAAAGTGTTACTAATAACAGTATAGCTAGATAGTAATAACTTCTAAAAGTATTACTATAGTAAATAGTAAAGCAGTAATAAAGATAGTGTTTAATAGCAGTATAAGTAATATATAAGAGAATAAATTAACAGTTTAGTAGTTAGTAACTAAGTAATTATAAACTATATTATTATTAAAGTGAAGTTAAAAATTATAAGGTTATTAACTAATAGGTATATATAAATATAGCTGTAGTTAAAAAAGGTAGTTAGAAACTTAGAAGGTTATTAGGTTATAATTATATAACTGAAAGCTATATATATTATTAGGAGGTATAAAGTTAGGAGGTTTATTACTTTAAGTAGGTAAAAATTACTATAAACAACTAGAAGCTAAGTTTTATTATATATATTACTATGTTTATAACTAAATATAATTAAAAAAGCTAAATATAAAACTATATTTTAAAAAAGTCTAATTAAATATTTAAATATTTAAACTATATTATATATTCTTCTTTATTAAGATCTTTTAATATAAGTAAATAGAGAGGTTTAAAAGTTAAAAAAGCTAAAGAAATAAGAAAAATATATAATTTTATATACTAATTTCTAAAATTTTAAGATTCTTCTACTTTAAAGCTATATAACTCTATTAAATAAAATTATATAAATCTAAGAAAAATATATAATATAATTTATATTAAAAGTAATAATATATAAAGTTTTTAAATATAATTATTGCTTAAGTTATTATATTATAAGTTATTAAAGTAAATAAGTTTTAGTATAAAACAGCTAATAAGCTTAAACTTTTAGATATAAACTATAAGTAATAGTTTAAAAGTATTTATTTTTCTTAGCTTATAATTAGTTAGATCTTTTAGAAATACTTATATAAATATAACTATAAAGAGTAATAATTTAACTTTAATATCTTATAATTCTATAACTATAAATATTATAGCTATAAAGCTTAATATACTATAATACTACTAATACCTTCTATAGCTATAATATATTATTACTACTTCTATAGCCTGCTTTATACTTATTTATTACTAGTATTTTAAATTTTAAATTAAGATTTCTTACTTATTATAAGCTTTATAGCTATAAAGCTTATACTACTAAAACTACTATAAATAGTTCTATAAGTAAACTATAAGTTTCTATAGCGTTATAATATAATTTAATTTTATATTTAGAGGTATTTTAAGCTTAACGTTTTAGAAGTATTTATTTTTCTTAGCTTATAATTAGTTAGATCTTTTAAGAGTGTTTTAAGCTTTATTCTTAGAGGTATTAAAAAGTTACTCTTTAACTTAGTTATAAAAAGAAATAACTAAGTTTTAAAGTTTTATATTTTATCTAGTATTAATACTATAAATATATAATATAATATTTTAAGCTTCTCTTATTTTACTTTATTTATCTATAAAGTAATTATATATATATATCTACTTTATAGAGATATTTAATTATTTATTTTTTTAAAAAAGAGGTTATTAAAAAAGTAGTATATTATTTCTATATTTTAAACTAAAGATAGTTATATAATATAAGCTTTCTTTTTATTTACTTATATAACTATATTTATATTATACTTTCTATTTATTTATTTAATAAAAGGTTTAAAAATTAAAGCTATATAAGATTTTATATTTTAATTAAAGTTTTTATTTTAATTATTAATATATATAATACTAAATAACTTCTTTTTTTTATTATTTTAATTCTTTTCTTTTTATAAAACTAAATCTTATTATTTATTTTATTATTTTATTTATATATATATAATAAAACTTATATATAATTATAATGTTTCTCTCTCTCTCTAAAATTAAATTTTAAATTAAATTTCTAAAGAATAAACCTCGTTTTTACTATTTTAAAATAAAGAATATATATTTTCTATTTATAACTTACTATAATATAGTTTATATTGAACTTTACTATTTCTTACTTAACTAAATTATCCTTTTAAAAGTACTTATTATAATATCCTTTAAGAGTATTTATTTTAATATCTTTTAGAAGTATTTATTTTAATATCTTTTAGAAGTACTTATAACTTTAGTACTTTATAACTGTACTACTATAAATACTATAGCTATAAAGCTTAATATACTATAATACTATTAATACTTTCTATAGCTATAGTATAATTTTATTACCTTTATAGCTTACTTTATATCTATCTATTATTAGTATTTTAAACTTTAAACTTAGATCTTTTATTTATTATAAATACTATTACTATAAAGCTTATACTACTAAAACTACTATAAATATTTTTATAAATAAGCTATAAATCTTTATAGCTCTATATTATAATTTAGTTTTCTATTTAGATATATTAATTTTATATTATTTAGAAGTATTTTAAGCTTAAATCTTTTAAAAATATTTATTTTCTATTTATTTAAAAGTATTTATTTTTATACTATTAGAAGTATTTTAAGCTTTTAGCTTATAATTAGTTAGATCTTTTAGAAATATTTATATAAACTTAGCTATAAAGAGTAATAGCTTAACTTTAATACTTTATAACTCTCTTATTATAAGTATTATAGCTATAAAGTATAATATATTATAGCTTTATTAGTACTATTTATAGCTATATTATATTATTATTACTTTTATAGCTTACTTTATATCTATCTATTATTAATATTTTAAACTTTAAATTAGAATTTCTTACCTGTTATAAATACTATAGCTATAAGGTTTTTATTACTAAAACTATAGCCTCTAGCTATTTATAGTAGTTTTTACCTATTTAGAGCAATCAACCTTTTAACTCTACACCTCCTAATAATATATATAGCTTTTAGTTATATAATTATAACTTAATAACTTCTTAAGTTTCTAACTACTTCTCCTAACTATAGCTACACTTATATATACCTATTAGTTATATTAAATAACCTTATAATCTTTAACTTCACTTTAATAATAACATAGTTTATAATTACTTAATTACTAACTACTAAACTATTAACTTATCTTCTTATATATTACTTATACTACTAACACTATCTCTATTACTACTTTACTATCTACTATTTATACTATTATTAGTAATACTCTCTATTAGTTAGTATAAGCTATACTTATTAATATTTCCCTATTAAGCTGCTTTAGCCTTAATATTATAGAAAGCTTATATAAAAAAAGACTACTCTTTAGAATAGCTAGAGACTTATATAGTTTCTTTATAGAAAAGTCTAAAGCTCTTAATTATTATTTTAATTAAAATATACTTAAAGTTCTTTATAGAGGTGTTCTTAAGAGCTTTAGTTAATACTACTTTAATAAAGTATTACTAATTAGTAAAAGAGTAGTTACTAAAGTTAACAGCTTTATCTAATATATAGATATTATACTTCTTAGTAATAGCTATAATATTATCCTGAAAGAAGGGTATACTTAGTATAAAGTTAGTATACTTATATATTTTATATAGTATAGATATTATAAAGGATTTATTATAGGTTATAAGAATAAGTTATTAATATAAGTTTAAAAATAAAAAAGAGAAAGAGAAATAAATATAAAGCTCTATTTATAGTAATAAAGCTTTTATATTTCTAGCTATAAGAACCTCTTAGGATAACCTCTTTAGTTAAAGAGTTATCTCTTATATAGTAGTATTTCTAGGCTATAAAAGCCTTTATAACCTATTTAGCTTTAATATAATTAGTTCTACTATATATATTACTATACTATTTAGCTTTATACTATATAGCTAGCGCTATTACTATTTAGCTAATCTATTTAGCTAGAGTATATATATATCTCTATATAAGGCTTTACTTATTAGTAGAAATATATAGAGTTTCTATATTATTTTCTTTAATTAGTAGAGAGTATAAGTTAAAGTGCTTATATAGTGTTTTTAGAATTATACCTATAAATAGAGTGAATTTTACTATAGTTTTTTTATAAGAGAGCTGTATTATAATTATAAACTTAATTACTAAAGCTATTATAAATAGTTCTATAAGTAGCTTATAACGCTTTATAGCTTTATAATATAATTTAATTCTTTATTTAAAAGTATTTATTTTCTATCTGTTTAGAAGTACTTATTTTTATACTATTTAAAAGGATTTACTTTTATACTATTTAGAAATATTTTAAACTATATTATAATATATCTCTCTTATTATAAGTATAATAGCTATAAAGTCTATATTATTAAAACTACTATAAATAGTTTTATAAATAAGTTATAAATCTCTATAGTATAATATATATATTTAACTTAAATGTTTTTTTAGCAGCTATAATTAGGTTTAATATAAGTAGTTATTCTAAGCTTTTAAGTATATATATTATAATTTTCTTACTAAATAAAATACTAGCTAAAGTGCTCTTATTAGATTTATCTATTATAAACCTTCTTTTAGAGTAAGCTAAAAGACTTCTTTAATATAAATCTCTATAGCTTTATATTATAATTTAGTTTCTCTTTTAGAAGTATTAGTTTTATATTATTTAGAAGTATTTTAAGCTTAACCTTTTAGGAGTATTTATATAGACTTAGTTATAAAAAAGAAGAAGCTATATTTATAAAAAAGATATCTACTTCTTCCCTTTTTTAAAAGTATTTCAAACTTTAATATATAACTTATATAACCTCTTTAGAAATATTAGCTTTATATTTAGCTAATTATATTTATTAAGCCTTTTATAATCTCTTTAGAGATATTTATTTTAATTTAGCTAAATTAACTATATAAAGTAGTTTTTTTTAGTAAAACCTCTTTAGGTTCTCTTTCTATCTCTCTATATATTAAAACGTTATATTCTTATAATATAGTAGTTACTAAGTTTATAAAGAAATTAAAGTAAAAAAGAGCTTATTTTTAGTAAATTATAATAATAAAGCTATTTTATTACTTATAAAATCTTTTTATATATTTAAGTTATTTATAAAAGATTTAATTCTATTTATATTAAAATTAGAATTTATGAAATACTACTATTTACTTTAAAAGTAATAAAGTAATTACTTATTAAAATATTAAGCTAAAGCTTATTTATATCTATGTATATATATAAAAAGTATTATTATATATTAATATAGATTTAAATTGAAAAGTATTTAGCTATTATTTAGTAAATAGTAGCTTTATAATACTATTTAGTTAAATAGCTATAAAAACTAATTATTTAAATAAATAGTTCCTCTTATATTAAGCTTAATAATTATTATAATAGAGTTATTAATAAAGTAAAACTAACCTATTTTATAATAATTTAAACTTAGTTTATATTTATTATTAGTAAGTAAAAAATCTAATACTTATTGAATTCTACTTTAATATAATAATAAGAGCTAATATTAAAAAATTAAAAAGTAATACTACTATAGATTTTTAGCTATTATAAGCTAGTTATTCTTATAATAACCTTTCTAATATCTTTAGCTTTAAATTTTAAAAGACTAAAAGATTAATAAGCTATATTTTTATAGTTTATATTTATACTAAAAATTAAAATTAAAAATATTTTTATTTTTTATTCTACTAGAGATTTTTATTTTTTATAAGCTTCTCTTAGAATACTTATATTATAGTTTAATAGATATACTACTCTAACTAAACGTTTTACTTAATAATATTCTTATTTTAAGTTAGCTTATAAAGAACTTTAAAACTAGAAATTAAATATAAATCTAGCTTTATTTTATTAAATAGATAAAAAAAATAATAAGAGCAATAATATTTCACTAATATTAAAGCTTCTATTTCTTTTATATCTCTTATATATTTTTATAATATTAAACTAAAGTTAAGTTTAATAAAGGCTTTCTTTTCTACTAATTCTACTAAGCTTATTCCTTTAGCTATAGTTTTACTAAATAGTAAATAGAAATAATAGAAATCTTATTAATCTATTTATATATATTACTAATTAAATAACAAAGTATTTAGCTATTTTAAGAGTATTTAAATAGGGAATATTATTTTATATATATTATAAACTATATTTTAAACTTACTAAGACAAGTTTCTTTTTAGCTAGCTTATTACTATTTAGATATTAAATTATATTTATATCTCTCTTAAAAAAGAGATTTAAAACTTAATTATAAATTATCTATATATTTTAATAACTATTACTATCTTTAAAAGTACTATTTTTAGTATATACCTTTTTTTATTAAGTTATAATTACTCTTACTATTTACTTATATTAAGTTTATAATTATAATATAGCCTCCCTACATAAAGACTATAGCAAAATTCACTCTATTTATAGGTATAATTATAAAAACACTATATAAGTACTTTAACTTATACCCTCTACTAATTAAAGAAAATAATATAGAGACTTTATATATTTCTACTAGTAAGTAAAGCTTCTAAACTTTATAAAGATATATATATACTCTAGCTAAATAAATCAGCTAAATAGTAATAGCGCTAGCTATATAGTGTAAAGCTAAATAGTATAATAATATATATAGTAGGGCTAATTATATTAGGTCTAAATAAGTTACTAAAGCTTTTATAGCTTAGAAATAGCTTTATTAAACCTTTTAATAAAGTATTATAAACGCTACTATATAAGAAATAACTCTTTAACTAAAGAGGTTATCTTAAGAAGTTCTTATAACTAGAAGTATAAAAGCTTTATTATAAGCAGAACCTTATATCTATCCCTCTTCCTCTTTAACCTATAATAAATCCTTTATAATATCTATACTATATAAGAAATATAAGAATATTAACTCTATATAAAGTATACCTTATATTAAAGGTCTTATAAATCTTAATATCTATATATTAAATAAAACTCTTAATTTTAGTAAGTACTCTTTTACTAATTAGTAGTATATTATTAGAATAGCGCTAGATAGAGCTTTTAAGAATACCTTAAGAGGCTTTATCTACACTATAATTAGAGCGATAGCTACTAATAAAAGTATTAAAGCAGAAGCTATATAGGTTTCTAGCTATCCTAAGGAGTAGCCCTTCTTCGCGTAGACCCTCTATAATACTAAGGCTGAGGCAGCCTAATAGAAATTAGTATGTACAGCTTATGCTAAACAGAGAGCGTTACTAATAACAGCATAGCTGTAAAGGCATCAGCTAGCTTACCTAAATAAGAGAAGTAATAGTAAATAGCAAAGCAGTAATAAAGATAGTATTTAATAGCAGTATAAGTGATATATAAGAAGATAGGTTAATAGTTTAGTAGTTTATAATAATTAAGTAATTATAAACTATATTATTATTAAAGCGAAGTTAAAGATTATAAGGCTTATTAATAAGTATATATAAGTGCAGCTATAGTTAAGAGAAGGTTATATAACTGAAAGCTATATATATTATTAAGAGGTGTAGAGTTAAGAGGTCTATTGCTCTAAGCAGATAAAAATCACTATAAACAGCTAGAGGCTCTATTTACTTATATATAGTTAAATTACTAGCTAATAATAATTTAATTTGAAGCTATTTATTTAAAGCTTAATATATTTAACTTTTAACACTAAGTTTTATTTTAAAATTATAAATCTACTTTATTAACTTCTTTTATTTATATTATTCTATTAACTAGAAGCTATTTATTTTAAAAACCTATTATAATTATAAATATTACTTAATATAAGAATTATTTCCTTTCATAGATTTTTAGAAAGTATTAGAAATATATTAGATCTAATAAAAATATTAAGCTTTTCTAGATATTAAACTTTAGTTTTAAATAAATTATTTCTATATTAAAATAAAATTTAAATAAAATTTTAAATACTATTTATTTTTAAAACTAATATATTTAATAAATAAGTTATTATATTAAGTTTATATTTATAATATAGCCTTATTATAAAGGGACTATAATAAAATTTATTCTATTTATAGATATAATTCTAAAAACACTATATAAGCACTTTAATTTATACCTTTTACTAATTAAAAAAATAATATAAAAACCTTATATATTTCTACTAGCAAATAAAGCCTCTAAATATTACTATATAAAAGATATATATATACTCTAGCTAAATAAATTAGCTAAATAGTAATAGTATTAGCTATATAATATAAAGCTAAATAGTATAATAATATTTATAGCAAAGCTAATTATATTAAAGCTAAATAGGTTATTAAAGCTTTTATAATAATATTACTATATAAAAGATAACTTCTTAACTAAAGAGGTTATCTTAAGAAGTTTTTATAGCTAGAAATATAAAAGCTTTATATATAAAGCTTTATATTTATCTTTCTTTTTCTTCTTTATCTTTAAACTTATATTAATAATAACTTATAATAAATCCTTTATAATATTTACACTATATAAGAAATATAAAAATACTAACTTTATATTAAGTATACTCTTTTTTAAAGATAACACTATAGCTATTACTAAGAAGTATAATATCTATATACTAAATAAAACTCTCTTATTTAATAAGTATACTTCTTCTAATTAGTAGTATATTATTAAAGTAGTATTAAATAAAGCTTTAAAGAATACTTTAAAAATAAATTATATCTATATTATAATTATAGTAATAACTATTAATAAGAAAGATATTAAAATAGAAGCTATATAGGTTTCTAGCTATTTTAAAAAGTAGCTTTTCTTTATATAAACCTTCTATAATATTAACACTAAAGTAGTTATAGCTTAGTAAAGTTTAAATATTAGTAAGTTTAGTTTATACTGACTAATAGAAAGTATTATTAATAATAATATAGCTACTATAAAAGCGTTAGCTAGTATAATTAAATAAGAGAACTATTCAAATATAGTAGATAGTAAAGCAGTAATAAAGATAATATTAGCAGTATAAGTAATATATAAAAGAATAAGTTAATAGTTTAATAATTAGTAATTAAGTAATTATAAGCTATATTATTATTAAAGTGAAGTTAAAGATTATAAAGTTATTTAATATATTACAGCCCTAATACTATATCTATTTAAAAGCATATTATATACCTAAGTATATACCTAGCTATATAACTTATAATAAGCGCTATACTTACCTATAAAGCCTTTATATAAGTATATACCTTACTATAGTTTCTTTCCTTCTTTATTTCTAGCTTAATTAACTAAAGATTATTAAAGCTATAAAATAACTAATACCTTATACTTTCTATTATAATAGTTAGAAATTAACTATTATTAAACTTACTTCTAATAATAGAAGTATAATATTTATACTCTCTTGAAATACTAACTACTAATTTATAATAAAAAACCCTATTATATAAAGCTTATATATATAGTTAAAAGCTACTGAACTATAAAATACTATAAATACTAATTATAATATACTTTATTTTATTATATATCTATTTATTATATACTTTTTATATTAATTAAAATAGTATATAACTTTAATAGTTATACTAAGAATAAAGATCTAAATACTAAGTATTAATATAGCTATAATACTATAGATAGTATATACTTTATTTTAAATTTATAAGATCTACTTAAGCTACCTAAATAGCTAAAGAAGTGTTACTAATATATATTTATACTACTAGAGAGCGCTAAAGCCTATCTAAAAACTATTTTTATTATAAACTCTAACCTTTCTATTTATTTATAGCTAGTTAAAATACTAATAATTAATATTATAACTACTATTTAAATTGATTCTATAAAGATTATATATAAGTAGCTAGAAAATATAAAGCTTACTATCTAAAACTCTAACTTCTTTAGTAATAAAGAGAAGTATATATAAAACTAAACTATATTTAAGTAAGTATTTAAAAATAACTTAGTATACCTCTTTATTTAGGTTAATAGTTAGATTAAATAGTATATAATATAGAGCTAAAAAGCTTAAATATTATACTTAAACTTTATTATAGCCTCTAAGAATATTAAAAACCTATATTAATATACGTAAACTTTTAAAAACTAATAAAAAGTTTTTAATACCTTTATAGCTACTATTTAATATAAAAGTAATATAACTAAGTAATAGCTATATTTTAAAATTAAAGCTTTATAAGCTAAAAATGATATTACTATTAATAAGATTACTACTTTAAAGTTAGACTATTTAGCTTAAAACTTCTTAAACCTATTTAGTATAAACTATATATATAAAATTATTACTTTTAAACCTTAGAATATAAAGCTTTAGTAGTAAGTTAGCTTTTTTAAAATAGAAAATACCTCTCTTAAGACTTAGTTTATAAAGCTTATTAAGTATAATAAGTTGTTATCTATAAAGCTAGCTACTTATAATAGTATCTCTCTAATATATAGCTAATCTTAGTTATCTAGCTATCTTTTATAAAGATCTATTATACTAGTACTTATTATAAACCTAATAGATATTATATTAGCTATATTAATTTATCAGCTTTAAATACTTAAGGATAATAACTATTATTTCTATAAAGGAATATTTATTTTAACTATATCTAATAAGAACTTTATAACTCTACTTAAGCTTATTAAAGTTCTCCTTTTTATTAGTATTTAAAATAGATATAATAATAAGAACTTTATATTTAACTTTTAGCTATACTATATTAAAACTTACTTTAATACTATAAATAATAACTACTCTAATAATATTAAGAAAGATTATATTACCTTTTATATTACTAGTAATACTACTAACTTAATCTTATTACTATTTATCTACTTTATTATAATTTAAACTACTAAAAACTTAATTAAGTAGATAAAAAGTATATATATCAGTTCTATATATATTAAAGATATTTATTATAACTTAGAAAAGCTTACTGTCTTATATAATAATATTCTAGCTTAATATAATATCTTTATATAAAAGGCTTATAAAGCTAAAGTTAAGAATAACTACTAGTATTATATATTCTATAATAAGTTACTTATATAGCTATAAAACGCTATTATTAAGTAATATTTTATTAAAAATAGCTTTAACTTTTTTTAGTATATAAATTATATTACTAAAGTTATTAATCTTATAAATACTAGCTATAAAAAGAATAAGAGATATTTTAGTAATACTTATACTACTATAGCTTTTAGAATATATTTTATAGCTATTATAAGTTTTAGCTTTAGTAATACTTAGTTTAATACTAATAAGATAAGAACTTATATAAATATTAAGCTATATAAAACTTTAAAAGCTGCTAAAACCTATTATAGCTATAATACGCTTAAATATATCTCTAAGGAATGCTTTATAGAAAAAGTATCTATAAATATTATAAAGCTTAAAGATCTTATTATAAAAAGTAATAGCTTAAAAACTAAAGCTTCTAGCTAAAGCAGACTTCTAGCTAGAAGAAACTAATAATATATAAAACCTATACTTTATACTTTTATCTATTAATTTATAATATTTAATTAGTAAATAGCTTCTTAAAACAGACCTAATTATAATATTTAATAGATATAGAATTCTTATATATATATTACTTAATACTAAAGTAAATAGTTATAAGTTTATATATATATACCTATAAACGCTACTAAGGAACTTTTATTAAGTTTCTTAATATATATTAGAATAATTTATCTCTATATTTAGATTTAATAGAGAATAATTAAACGTTATAGAAATAATATAAACTATTAATTTATATATTAACTACTAAATACTTTTAAAAATACTCCTTCTATAGCTTAACGTTAAATAGTATAACTTAATACTTAGCTATAAATAGTTTAAATATTATAATATATCTCTATATCAATATAGTAGACGCCTAAAATAGTTTAAAGATATACTTCTATTTAGAGATTTCCTATTAACTATTATTTAGTAAGTAGAAGATCTTCTTATACTTAATAAGATTAATTTAAACTATTAGCTTAATATAGAATACTATTAAAAAGCTTTTAAAGCTAATATTTTAGCTTATAATAAGAGGATAGTAGCTTAGTTTATAAAAATCTTAAAGTAATTTATCTTATTATTATATATATAATATAAAGATATAATTAAGTCTATAAATAAAATAGAATATACTCTATAAAGTAAAACTATTTAGTATAAAGAAAAATACTTACTAAAGCTATAAAACTTAGTACTATTTAGAGCTATACTTATTAAGCTAATATTAAACCTAATTATTAATATATTATCTTTTAAATATTAAATAGAATATAAAACTATAAAAGTTAGTATTATCTTACTATATAAGCTTAATAAGATTACTAATAAAAAGAAAGCTAAATAATATATTATAAAAGATCTACTATATAATAATATTAAAGAAACTTAATATTTAATTGTAGAGAAATTACTATTAAAACTATAACTATAAGTAGATATTTTTAGTAAAACTATTAGTAATAAGCTAGTATTATACTAGCTATATAACTATAAAATTAACTTTATAAAAAATAGATAAAATAGGTTATAATACTTTCTACTCTATAAATAGTTACTAAAAAAGCTTAAAGCTACTTATAAATATCTAAAAAATAATTTAAATAAGAGATTTATTACTACTAGTAATACTTCTTAAGCTTTATCTACTCTATTTATAAATATAATAATAGCTTATAGTTTTATATTAACTATTACTAGTTAAATATTTAAATAAAAAAAGACTAATATTTATTATTATTAATAGAAAACACATTTATATACTTAAGCAAAATAATAATTTATATTAAGCTTAATATTAAATAAACTTTTTACTATATTTATATTACTAAAAAGTATAAAGATCTTATAATATTTAAAACCTAACTTAATATATATAAATACTTAGTTTTACTCTTTAAGCTTTATAATAGCTTATCTATATATTAGTACTATATAAATAAAGTTCTAATAGAATATCTTAATAACTTTTATATAATATATATAGATAATATTTTAATCTACTTAAATAATCTTAAAGAATATTATATTTATATTACTAAAATACTAAATAGGCTTTAAAAAGTAAGATTATAAGCTAATATTAAGAAGTATAAGTTTAATATAACCTATATAAAATACTTTAGCTTTATTATTTTAATAGAACGCTTATAGCTTAACTTAAAGAAGGTTAAAGTTATTTATATATAGCTACTACTTAAGAATATTAAAGGTATATAGTTATTCTTTAGCTTTTATAACTTTTATTAATAATTTATTTATAATTATAATAAGATAGTTAAGCTACTAAACTGCTTTACTATTAAAAGTATAAAATATAAATAGATAAGTAACTATAAGGAAAGGTTTACTAGCTTAAAAGCTACTCTATCTTTAGTATTTATTCTATAATATTAGAACTCTATATTACTTATATATATAAAGATAGACGCTTTAATCTCTATCTATATAAGCGCTTTTTTATAGTAATAACTTAATAATAACTTTTAGTACTTAGTAGCTTTTTTCTTAAAGATTATAAGCTTTATAGAAATAAACTATTCTATTTATAATTATAAGATATTAGTAATTATTTTAGTACTAAAAAAATAATATATAGAATTAATATCTATTTTATAGCGTTTTAATATAATTATAAACTACTAAGCTTTTTTATTCTTTATAACTATATAGCTTTTAAATATATATTAAGCTTAATAAATAAGCTTACTATCTAATTATAACTTTATAATTTAATACTAGCTTAGTTATAAAAATATATTAGTAGATATATTATTATATAAAGCTAAAAACCTATATATATTATAGAAGATTAAAGGTACTAGCTATATATAAGTTATAAATAAGCTAACTATATTCTTATTTAAAGTACTAAAAGAACTATAGTAAATATTTATTACTACTATAGCTATTTTAAACTTTATTATTAGCACTCTTAAGCTAGTAAATAAGCTATAAAGCTAGCTACTTATAAAATAAATATTATAGCTAAATAGAGACTTAAATATATTATTTCTGGAAGCTTATTACTCTCTAGTTAGTAAGAAACCTAAGTATTAAACTATTAAAGAGAGAGAAAGACTACTATTTATAGATAGCTATATTATAATATTATTAAAAGAAAATCTATAGATATATATTATATAAAAGGTCTATAGCTAGTAGTTTCTAGCTTACTCTAGCTAGAATAAATATTACATATAGGCGTAAATAAAAAGATATAATATTGTAATACCTCTTTCTAAGGGATTTCTAAGAGATTTCCCTGAGGAATACTTAAAGGATTTTCTAGGGAAATTATAAGGAAATCCTTATCCTACCTTAATATAGAAATTAGAAGGAATTCCTAGCCTATATTATAATAATTACCCTTCTATAAAAAGAATTATATTTATTTATAAATTATATACTAATTTATTATTATAATAACTTTCTTATACTAAAGTAGCTAATTATAGTATATAGCTAAAGAGGAGTAGGGGATTTAGCTAAATAAAAGTTATATTATAGTAAGTAGTATAAGTAGTTACTATTTAAGTAGGAAGGAATTTATAGAGAAGTTATAGAGAGGTTATAGTAATAGTAATTATAATAAATTATAGATAATTATAGAGAAATTATAGGGAAGTTATAGTAATAGTAGTTATTCTAAATTATAAGAAATTATAGAGAAATTATTAAAATATAGTAGAGAAATAGTAGTAACTATAATTATAAAATTTATAAAAAAGTTAGTAGTTATTATTTAAACTTAGTAAATCTAAAGTAAAATCTCTAAGTTATAATAATAAGTTTTAATAGCATTATTCTACTACTATTAAAGTAGAATTCTTAGTAAAGTAATAAGTAATATTATTAAGTAAAATTACTAAAGTAATATAGTTATTATTATAGAATAGAAAACCTAAAGAGTAGTTAAGTTTATATATAAAGATACTAAAAATAAAACTATATAGAAATTATAATATAGAAAAAGAGAAAGTAAAATATATAAAGAAAACTAAATTTAGTAAAATTTATTTTATTTTATTTACTATATATCTATTCTTATACTACCTATAAACTTCTTATTCTTTTATTATTTACTATATACTTATCTATTTTAAAGTTATTTACTATTTAGTTTTACTACTAAGAGGTATATAGCTTTAAGCTTTTATTTTTATTATTATAGATAAGATTTATATTATAGACCTTTTTAGAGATATCTAAAAAGTTATAGATATATTTCTTAGAAATTTAAATCTTAAACTATTTAAGAACTTTATCTTTCGAAGTTATATATAGAGCTTAAAAGTTATATTTATAACTATAGTAGTAAGCTAATATTATAGTTTAAATAAAGCTAGTAATATATAATATATTTACTACTTTAATAAGTCTATTAGCTTTAATAATATAAAACTATATATTCTTCTTATTTTTAAATTAAGTAATAGAGATATTATTCTATTTAATCTTAAAGAGGTCTATTAGAGAAATAAAACCTAGATTAGTTAGAAGTAACTTAGTTATTTTAAAAGATTTATAGATAGCTTTAATAGTAATAATTATTATAAGAAAGTAGATAATTCTTTAGTAGTTAAAGATAATATAGTAGTAGCTAAGAGTAAACTAAATAAAAACTATAAGATTATTAGTATTAGTAATTTCACTATATAGGAAATCTATATTACTATAGAGTATTTTAATAAGAGTATACTACTACTTAAAATCCTTCTCTTTCTTTTTAAACTTCTTAGTAAGAAACTAAGTTAAGTTAGCTTTCCTTCTAGTAGAGTTCTCTTTATTATCTAAGTAAATAAAGTTTATAGAAATAGCTAGAATAGTAAGAGTAAATAAATATCTTCTCTTAATATTATTATAATTAAATTTATACTTTTTAGTTTTATAGGATACCTTAGCTAATATAATTAGTAAATTAGTAAAATTCTTTATTAATATTATATTATTAGTTTTAATTTAAATAGCTTTCTAAAGATTACTAGAGATAGCTATATTAGTCTAGAAAATAGATTTTATAGTCTTAATATATTTATTAAAGTTAATTTCTCTATTAATAATTTTAGCTATAGCTATAAAAATTAACTTAATAACTACTAAAGTATAGTTTATATTTTTAGTTTTTATATACTAATTACTAATATTATAATAATAGCTTAAAATAGAAGTATTTAGCTTACTACTTATAATAATAAGAATAGCTATAATAGTTTTTTAATTAGAATCTTTATTAGAAGAAGGTATATTAATATCTTACTTATAGTTAGAGTTAAAATTAATATTACTAAATAGATTATTTTCTAAGAAATCTCTACAAAAGCTTTTTTTAATAACTCTTAAAGTTTAAGCTTTAAGATAGTATTTTTAGTTCTTAGAGATAGAAAGTATTTAAAACTTTAGTTTATAGATAAGAAGTAGCTATAAATACTATCTAAAGATTTCTTTTATATAATTTTTACTATTAGTAAACTTAAATTAGTCTTAAGATTAGGAAATAGTATATTAAATCTAATAATATTTAGAGTTAATATAATTATATTAAATAGCTTATTAGTAGAGGAGGTTAGTAAAGTTAGAGTTATTATAGAGAAGCTTTTTAATAGTATTATAAGTAACTTTATTATACTATTAAAGTTTTTTTTATTTCTAAAAACTAAGATAGCTTAGAAATATCTTTTAAAACTAAAGTTATAAAGATCTCTACTATTAGTAAAATAGAGATAATAAAGAGTTTATAAAAAATAATTCTTTATAGGAAATTTATAAGTAATATTAGAAATAAAGTAGAACTATAGTATAATTTATAAAAAGTTTATATTAATTAATATAAAAATAAAAAACAGCTTATTTATAGGTAAAACTATTTTACTCTCTTAGTAATAATAAAGAAAAAGAGAAAAATAAAAGGATTATAAATAGTTAAAAAAAGAATAAAAAGTAAAAGGTAGAGAGTATACTTTTATAAAAAGTAAGGTTTAATATATTTTTTCTTTAAGATTTCTCTATAAGATTACTAAGTAGGTTTAGTATTTTTATATTTTTAGCTATAATATTATAGCTTTAAAAAGCGCTATTTAGGCTATATAGTTCTATTAGCTAGTACTTAGCTTATATAAATAGTAGAATACTTCTCTAGGAAATACTCTACTTTATTAATTAGTATATATAAATATAGTTCTTTAATTTCCTAGAGAAATCTCTTACCTATTATTCTAGAGAAATCCTAGTAAAATCCTTTTAGTTTAATATAGATATATTATTCCTTTATTATACTTTAGTTTACCTCTCTTTCTTTAATTATCTATTAATAGTTCTTTTAATTCTAAAGAAGAAAACTATTTAGTAAATAGAATTAAAATAGGTTTACTCTAATTATATTTAGTTATACTTCTACTAGTTACTATTTAAATAATTTAACTAACTTATTACCTTCTATAATATCTATATCTATTTAAATAATATAGAAATATAAAAAATCCTTCTACTTAATTAGATATTACGTTTTATTTAATTCTCTATTTTAATAGAGTATATACTTATTTAAAATCCTTTTAACCTTATAGTATATAAATTAATCCCTCTATTTAGCTTATTTTAAGTTATTTATATTAAGTAGAATAGCTAATAGTAGTATTTAGTAGAATAGATTATTTAGTAAGTTTATTACTAAAATAAGATATATAATTAAAATAACTAAGTAGATATTTATTATTAGTAGAAGGTTTAAGTAATATACTAATAGTTTAACTTATTTAAGCACTTTAATTAGTTTAATATACTAAAGGGATATCTTTAGTAATAGTTTCCTAAGTAGCTAATATCCTTTTTTAAAATAAAAATATATAAAATCTCTTAGTCTAAATATAATATAGTAATATTTTTTATTAAAAGTTTATTTTATATATATCTACTTCTCTATAATAGAAATCTTTACTTCCTCTTAAAATAGGTTATAATTAGAGATAATATTAATATTACCTAAGAGGTCTAATAGCTTATTAATTTTAAAGCTATATATAAGCTTATTAAGTTAATATTTAATTATAGCTATATATATATTATTAAGGCTAAATTAAATAGATATAATACTATAAACCTAAGCTTAGTTAGAGAAAGTTATATACTAAGTTTATAAGTATACTTTAACTATTTAGTTCTTCTTTTTAGATTATTTATCAGTCTATAAGTAGTATACTATTAAGAATTTCAGCTTAATATTTATTTCTCTCTATAAAGTTTGCTAGAATTCTAATAAAAACTTAAGGTTTTAATTTGAGATAATACTATAAAGAATTCCCTAATTATAAAGTATAAGTATTTTAATAAAAACTAACGCCTATTTAGCTACTATATAAGAAGTAATTTTTAGTATAATTATAGTAGACTTAGAGAATTTATTAGTAATAGTTATTATAGAGTTATAGAAAATAAACCCTAATAGTTTCTAAATAGTATTATTAATAGAGATTTTAAGTAGTTTAGTAATAAAGTTTATCGTAATTATATAAAAAGAGATTAATACTATTATAATAAGCTAAAAGCTACTAATTAGTTTACCTCTATTTGTCTTAAGTAGTCTATATATAAAGTAAGTCTTATAGTATTTCTTTATTTTAGTTATTATATTATTAATAATAAACCTATCTTATAGTTTATACTATACCTTTTTATTACTATAATATTAATTCTTATTATAAGTAGCTATAATTAGGTTTTCTATTACTTTATTTAGAATATAGAGTTTTTATTTACTATTAGTTTCTATAAAATATAATAACCTCTAGTTTAAATTAAAAAGAAGGTAGAAATTAAGGTTTATATTTTCTATATATTAATATATTCTTTCTACTTAGGTATATCTTTATACTCTCTCTAAATATGCTTATATATTTCTAGAGAAATCCTTATATTAATAGACTAATATATCGCAAAATTATTCTGTATTTTATTAAGTTACTTTAGTTTTTCTAAGTCTAAATATTTATTACTTAATAGAATATAGGAGACTATATTAGCTATAATATTTATAACTCCTAAGATATAGATATATAGAAGTTAAAACTAAGAGAGAAATTTTATTATAAAGATTAAATAGAGGTTAGTTTACTTCTAATTAGTTATAAATAATATTATTTATTATATAGCTTTTACTATAGAAATATAGTCTATTAAGATAATAAATAGATTCTTTTTAGTAGATTAAATTAATATATAAGCCTTATAGATAGTTTAAATTAAGTATATAACCTCTAGTTTTATTAACTAGTATTTCTTTTTAATATTAAATAATAATCTACTAAAGAATAAGATAAGTTCTATTACTGTTTAGAAAATTATAATACTTAGTTTCTATTCTATATTTTACTTTAAGTAGAATAATATAGCTTTAAAACCTCTCTTATAAGTAGTATCTAGCTATATAAATAGTATATAGTTTAAATTATAGTAGAATAGAATACTTACTTTAATAAGTATTTATCTAATATCTTTAAATAAGTTTAGTTCCTCCTAAATTAGCTAAAACGTAATGCTTTTATAGAAGTATCTCCTAGCTAAATTAATATACTTCCCTTAGTATCTACTTTTTACTAATAAGTTAGTTTTATAGATTTATAGTAGTTCATTATATATACTATATTAAGGTATAAAGTAGTATAAATATCTTATTAAGCTAAGCTATTTTTCTAGAGAGAAAAGATTTTTAGAGAATTCTAAAAGTTAAAAGTATCTATATTAAAACTAAGTAGTTTAATAAATAGAAATCTTATAAAGGATTTATTTAGTAAGAAGATAACTATATATTCTTTTAAAACTTTAAATATTAATTTTAAGTAAGCTTTATATTTATCTTCTATCTTGAATATAATTATAATATTATTAATAAATACCTAAGTAAAAGCTTAAAAGTCGTTTAAAAAGATATTAATAAACCGCTATATATAAGCTAAGGAGTTTTTAAAACCTATAGGTATTATAGTTAATATTTTTTATTTATAATAGCTAATTATTATAAACCTCTCTTAGTATTTCTTTTTAATAGGAAATTAATAGAAAAATATCTAGGTATTAACTTTAATAATATACTTCTTACCTCTAACTTTTTAAATTACTTCTAACTAAAGTAGTAAGAGGTAAATATCTAAAATAATAACTTTATTTAGAACTTAAAAGTTAACTACTATTTATTCTTTTTGTTTTCTATTAATTATTCTTTATACTATAAAAATAAAAGCGCTAAATAGTATAAGAAATTTAATTTATTTAGCTTACTCTTAGTTATATATATTATTTATCTTTTTATTAATAAATTTCTAATTATCAATATTAATAAGAAATAAGCGTTAGCTAATTTTATATTTATAATAATTAGATATAAGAGAAATAGTTATTTCCTCTTTAAGGGTAACTTTAATAGATTTTATAAGCTTCTAAATAGAAGGGAAATTAGTAATAATATAGTTTATATATATAATAAAAATATTATTATAATTAAAAATAAGTTACTCTTTTAAGCGTATACTTTCCTTTATATCCTTTATTTTATTTAATATTAATCTTTTAGTTTTTATTAAAATAGTCTTTAGAGATATCTTTATCTCTAAGTAAACAGTTATTTACTAGAGAAATCTCTAAGAAATTATTTAGAGAAATCTTAAAAGTATAATTAACTATATCTCCTAGCTTAATATCCAGAAATACTACTATTAATATAGTAATATCTCTTTTTAGTAGTTAAAGATTTCTTAGTTATTAGTTTCTCTAAATTCTTATTATTTCTAATAAATAATTAGTAATAAGAACTAAAGAATCTTAACTTATTAGTATATTAATTATATTATTATACTTAGCTTAAAATAGAAGTATTTCTATTTTAAACTTTTTATTATAAAAACTAAAACTAATACTTCTAAATAAAGTAGAATTATTATATTATTAACTACTTAAGTAATATAGTTCTTTAGTAATTATTTAGTAAAAATAATAATAGAAATTTTAAGGTTATTATATATACTTATATAGATTATTCTTTATAAGTTTAAAATATTAAACCTATTATAGATATTAAACTTTTAGCTAATTAATATATTAGTATCTAAATATTTAATAACTTATCTTTCTAAGGAGAGGATAGCAGCTACTAAAGTTTTATTCTATATTCCTTAAATATATAAATTAAAAGTAGCTTAACTAAATATCTTAATTTATCTTATACTAAAAAGCTTTTTCTTTTTACTTTTATTAATAGTATACTTAGGGATTTTAAAAAGAATATCTTTTTAGATAATATATCTTAAAGTACTAATATTAATATATACTTCTAGTTAAAAGCTATTTAAGCTAAAGTTAGTTTTAATCCTTATATATATAGTATTATATAAGATATTATAGGGGTTTTAAGTATTCTATAGCTTATTTTCTAGAGGTTATTATTTAGAGGTAATAGTAATTATATTCTAGTAGGTTAAATAGTAATTATATTACTACTACTTTTTTTTATTTATGAGAAGGAAATAGTTATAATAGTAATTAAATAAAAAGTAAGCGTTATTATATTCTAAAATATATTAATAGTTACTTTTTACTAAATTATTATTAATAAAGTTTATTTCTTTCTCTAGTTTAATCTCTTTCTTATTAGAAATATTATTATTTAAGCTAATATCTTTAAAATTAGCTAATAAATTAAAATAGTATATATATACTATATAATATCTCTATTTCTATATTTCCTTTATAATTATAGTATTAATAGTTCTATTATAATTCTAAATATATATATTTTATATTATATTAATACTATCCTTCTTATACTAATATACTAGCTTTTTCTAAAAGTTTAGCTAGTTAGATCTATTCTAGAGATAATTAGAATTATTCTATAAATAGTTATAAAACTTTTTCTAGTTATTCTCTTAGTTTTCTTTAGCTTAAAAAACTAAGTTACTAGTCTAATTAGCTGTTCTTTTCTTAATATAAATAGAGTTTAATAGGTTTTAAACTTAGTTATAAAAGTACTATAATTTCTTAGTAAATACTAAAGCTATAGAATTTTTAATTAGTTTTACTAAATATTTCTATCTACTTTAGGTAATATTTCTCTATTAGCTTTTCTAGTAATCTATAAGTTCTTAAAGCTATTTATTATAGTTTTCTAAGCTAGGTAGCTATAGTTATTTAGTAATTAAATTAAAATCTATATAGTTATAAATTAATCTAAATATCTAAAACTTTAGGTAATTATAAGTATAGACTAATTAGCTAACTTTAGCTATAAAATATTAGAGGTCTTTATTATCTTTAATATCTTCTAAACTATATTATATATAGTTTAAGTAAGTATATATTATAGTTTATAGTATATAGATTTAAATAACTATATTACCTATAAGTCTAACCTATTTTAAAGACTTTATAACTATACTTATTATTCTAAGAATAAATCTCTAGTAAACTAATCTTAAACTATACTAAATAGATAGAAATGTAAATTAATAATAGCTATAAATATATATTATAGGGATTAAAATATATATTATTTAAATAAAGTAATAAACTACTTAATATTAATTTAAATAGTTTTTATATTATCTTATTAACTATACTTAAAGTTATTATATTAAGATATTAGTTAAAACTATTTAATCTCTTCTATTTAGAAATAAATATAGCTTTTATAGGTATTTTTAGCTTTTATACCTTAATTATTACTATTATAGCTAGATAGTTTTAACTTTAGTAACTTCTTCTAAGGTATTTTATTAAACTTCTTAAAAAAAGCTTAGTTAGATTCCTACTACTTATTCTATATTATTCTACTTAGGAACCTTAGATATTATATATAGTAGATTATTAAGTTAGTTTAATTAATTTCTATAGTAATATATATACTTCTCTAGGTTATGAAAGTCTATAATATTTCTATAGAAATTAGTATAAGTTATTCTCTAGTACTCTATCTTTCTTAGATTAAAAATAAGTTTATAAGTTATCTAGCTAAAGCTTTACTACTACTAGCTTAATCTATATTATTATATTACTAAAGTAGTAATCCTTTTTTAAAATAATTAAAAGTAATAGTTTAATATATATCTTCTATATTTAATTAAATAAAAACTTATTTTTTAAACTAAATAAAATATAAGAGAAATTATTTAATACTTTTAGTAGATTTATCTATTATAAGATATTAGTTTTATTTCGTTTTAAAAATAGATTTAATAATTTAAAAAAGCTAATCTATAGGAAACTCTAATATAATAAAAATATAAAGTTAATTATAATAGGTTTAATAACAATATAAAAACTTTAAAATTTTAAAAGAGTTTAAAAATATAAGTAGTTTCTTAAAATTTTATAAAGTTTTTTATAATTACTTTAAGTTTATAAATATAATAGTTTATAGTATATCTTTAGTAAATTTATTAGTTTATTACTTATTCTAATAAGGTTAAAAAAAGTTAAAACTTTATTAGCTTATTTTGCTATTAATCTAACTAATATCTCTACTCTATTAGCTAAAAATTAGTTATACTACTAATTATTATATATAGGTATAAATAAAAAGATATAATATTATAATACCTCTTTCTAAAGGATTTCTAAGAGATTTCCCTAAGAAATACTTAAAGTATTTCCTAGGGAAATCTTTAGGAAATCTCTTAGGATTCTATATATAGTTTTATTAAGGATTTCTTAGAGAAATTATAAGGAAATCCTCATCCTGCTTTTATAGAGAAATTAGAGGGAATTCCTAGCTTATATTATAATAATAAAACTATAAAAACCATTAAAAGTTAGTACTATTAATAAAGCTTTATAAGAGATATAAAGTAGTATATCTATAACTATTATATATACTAAAAAGCTTAAAAGCTATATAATATAGTTTCTAATAAGCTATAGCTACTACTAATCTTTATATAGCTTTAGTAGTTTATTATAATAGATTTTATAGCTTTACTAAAGGATTAATATAGTTTTAATACTATTTAAGTTATAATTTACTACTTTTTTAAACGTTTAATATTAAGTTTCTATTATAAAATAATTATAATATTAAGTTTATAATTATAATGCAGGCCCCCTATAAAAAGACTATAGTAAAATTCACTCTATCTATAAGTATAATTCTAAAAACACTATATAAGCACTTTAACTTATACCCTCTACTAATTAAAGAAAATAATATAGAAACCTTATATATTTCTACTAATAAATAAAGCCTCTAAATATTACTATATAAAGATATATATACGCTCTAGCTAAATAGATCAGCTAAATAGTAATAGTATTAGCTAGAGCTTTTAAGAATACTTCTATAAAGAACCCTAAGTATACTCTAATAAAGATAATAATTAAGAGCTTTAGACTTCTCTATAAGAAGACTATATAGGTCTCTAGCTATTATAAAGAGTGGCCCTTCTTTATATAGGCCTTTTATAATACTAAAGCTAAATTAGCTTAATAGGGGAATATTAGTAAGTATAGCTTATGCTGACTACTTTAATATAGAGAGCGTTACTGATAATAGTATAGCTAATAGTAGATAGCAAAGCGGTAATAGAGATAGTGTTTAATAGCAGTATAGGTAATATGTAAGATGATAGGTTAATAGTTCAGTAGTTAGTGATTAAGTAATTATAAACTATATTGTTATTAAAGTGAAGTTAAAAATTGTGAGGTTATCTGATATAACTGATAGGTATATATAAGTACAGCTATAGTTAGGAGAGGTAGTTAGAAACTTAAGAGGTGATTAGAGATTATATAACTGAAGGCTGTATATATTATTAAGAGGTGCAGAGTTAGGAGGTTTATTGCTCTAAGTAAGTAAAAATCACTATAAACAGCTAGAAGCCTAAAATAATTATAATATAAGATATAGCTTAAATATATTTTTGCTATATATTCTTTTACTTTAGATTTTCTAATAAAATTATCTCTAATTATAAGGTTTAATTTATTTTTAAATTCTAAAATAAACTCTATAAGATTATTAGTATTAAGATTAGCTTATTAATAATAGGCTACTTATAAACTAATAGATAAATAAAAGTTATAAATTAATACTTTTAATAGTAATTATAAGTCTTAGTTAATAAATATATAGATAACTAGAGTAAGCTACTTCTAGCTACTAATATAAGCTTATCTACTTAGTAATATTATAAGCTTATTATCTTTTAAAATAGAATAAAATTATAATCTAAATATAAGTTATAACTAGAAAAAATATATAATAAAGTTTAATAATATATATAATAAGCTAAATATAGCGAGGTATCTAGTGATATGCTATACGCTTTATGAGGGAAGCTTTAATAAGCGCTCACTAAGGAGTAGGTTATATAAGCTATACAGGCCTAATGCTTATAGAATATAAAGCGCGCTAAGAGCGTAGTATTCTCTTAGAAAAGATATACCTTTTTTCACACTCTTCAGTCTCCTCTTATTATTACTTATATAATAGTTATAAGCCTAGCTTATTAAATTTTATTTCTACCTTTACTAATATATTATAACTACTTATAAAAGTGAGTAGATCTCTCTCTTTTCTCTTTTTAAAATTATTTTAACTAACTAATTATAAAGATATTTACTCTCTTAAAAAACTAATTTATAAGCTTTAAACGCTTCTTTAAAACTTATAAAAACTAGAATAAATAGATTATTACTCTTAAGTTTAACTATTATACTATAGAAATCTAAAACTATATTAACTTAAATACTTTAAATACTTCTAATCTTCTTAAAGATTAGTATAAATACTTCCTAGAAGTATCTATTTTTATTAAAAAGGATTATACTTACTATATTAATAAATATTTAGAGTAGTACTAATGCTAAACTACTGAGAATTAGAAGCTTAGGAGTACTTCTCTTACCCCTATTACTTCTAAACCTTAGCTCTTAGTATAACTCTTAATTAAAAATCTAATACTTTTTAATTATTATAAGCTATATCTATACACTTAAGAAATTTAAACTAAGCTTAATAGAGAACCCTATCTTAATAAAGCTTATAAATATTAAAAAATCTAAAACTAAGTTAATAACTCTACTAATAAGAAACTTTTAGATCTTATTAAACTTAAGCTCTTAATAAAAGCTAAGTTAGAACATAAAGCTTATAAAAATACTCTTATAATAACTCCTATAATATTTTAAGCTTTTAGAATATTATAAAGTTTAAATATAACTTAAAAAGATATTTAGACTAATTTAAATTCTATAAGTAATATATCCCTAAACACTAGTAAAGTTTTAAACCTTAAGTTTTATACTTTATAAGTAGTAATTTATACTTTTAGAAATTAACTTATAAGAGGAAAGTTAGCTATAATTACTACTATAAAAGAGAAATATTTTATAATACTTAAAAAAGCTTTATACTTATCTATTAATCTAAAGGAGTTTTATATTTTATAAAGTATATCTTTTTAAAGAGGATTAAATAATAGAATCTTAGAAGTTTAAAGAGTATTTATAGTTAGAACTTTCTTTTAAGCTATTAAGATCTATCTTATTTCTAATTAAGTAACTTAGTAGCTTTAAAACTATATAATATTTAAAAAAATAAGCTATAAAACTCTATCTTTTAAGGAAATTAGAATACTATTTAAGGGAGTTATAAACCTATAAATCTAATAGAAGAAGGAGTACTTAAATAGATATTTTATAATACTTAGAAGAAGATCTAACTTATAATAAAACTTAAGTAATACTAAAACTTATACTAAATTAAAAAACCCCCTAAGTAATACTTAAAACTATCTATATTTAAGCTATATTAACTTAGAGTTTATAGCTTACTACTTATAGTTTTTTACTAAGTATATTTAGATAGAATTTGCTCTAATTAAGAGGTGTTTATATAGATATACTCCTTAACTTATTTAATAGTAGAAAAGTAATATTAAAAATAAAGCTTTTAAAAAGAAATATAAAACTTTCTATAAAACTTTTATTAAGAATAAGTAAGCTATAAATAAAGATATTAATAAATCTAAAGAATAAAACTACACTTCTATAAGTATTCCTTTAAATAGGTTTATTATAATAATAATCCTCTAGTTTACTCTTAATATTCCTCCTCTTTAAGAAGAAAGTAATCTCTTAATTAAAACTTTCTCTATAAATATAAATAATACTATACTCTTATAATATTTAACTATTATAAATACTAAAACTTCTACTTATTTAATTAATAATTCTAACCTCTTTAAGGATTATTATAAGCTAAAAAACTAAACTAAATTATTATAAGCTTATAGTTACTATAAATTAGAGGAATAAATATAAAAGTCTTCTAGAATACTCTTAATAGACTAAGAAAAGAGTAAATAGAAGATCTTACTCTTAAGAATATCTCTTATATTAAAGGATTTTATACTAATTTAATCTCTAAGTATTACTTTAAGATAGTAAGTATATAGTATTATAGAAGCATTAATAAGCTTTATTATAATAATAGAGAGAGCTTTACTCTCTATAAGCTTATCTATAATAATAAAAAATACTCTTTTTTAAATATAAGCTTTCTTCTAAATACTTTTCTATTCCTAAGAAATCCTCACTATATATTAATATAAGCTACTTTAGACTAGTTAACTTTATTTATATAGCTATATTTAGAAGCTTCTTACAGCTTTTATTCTATTTTAAACTAACTTATAATAACTTTACTTAGCTATAGTACCTTTACTTTAATTATTTTAAACCTAATACTCTTAAATATCTAATTTAAAATACTTAGGAAGTAAAAATTAGAGGTTTAACTTAGCTAGAATATAAGGAATATATTATAACTTATACTTAGAAAGTTATCTTAAAAAGACTATTAGAGAACTATAGCTTATATCTATACTAGAGAATATTATAAAATCTTTTTAACTATTTAGTCGTTTTATTAGAAGCCTTATAGCTTCTTTTTATTAAGAATAAGTACTTAGAGAAACTTTATAGTTTCTATTTTTACTTAAAGATACTTTTTAAGGTATTTTAAGTAATCTTAACTTTTAAAATATAGGTTTTCAGATAGAAAAGAATACTTATTTATAAAATATAATAAGATAATAAATAAGTAGTTATTAATATTTTTAGATATATAGAATATAAAAGATAAACTAATAAAAAGGAGATAGACTTTAAACTCCTCCTACTTTATATAAAAAAACCTATTAGAGGTATTAAAAGAGCTAAAAAAGAAGTAATTACTAGAAGTATTAAAATAAGAATAGTAGTAAATTTTCTATAAAAGCTATAAAATAAATTAGCACTTATAGGAATTCTCTTATATAATATAAACCTTTACTTATTAATAAATTAGAAATTCCTAAATAAAATTAAATAGAAATAGTTTAAGAAATATATAAACTCTTAAGTATTAATATATAGAGTACTAAAGTTATTTAACTTAAAACCTTACTAAAGTAGGATTTATATTTATAGTTATAAAGTATATCCTATAAAGAGAGAAAGAGAAAGAGAGATAAAGAGAAGAGAGTTTAAAATAGCTTGATATAAGTATATTAGATATCCTATAGATTATATACTAAATATATATAACCTCTATAGGATTTAAATTCTAACTCTTAAAAAAGTTATAATCACTTATAATATTATATTTAATAAAAGTAAGTTTTACTTAAAAGAGAACTCTATAGAAGCTCTACTAATTAAAGAAGCTAAAATAACTATTAAGTTCTTAGAAAAACTAGTTAACTTCTCTAGCTTAATCCTATAAAGCTTTAAAATATTTATAGAAGATAACTATATTTTAAGAGAAAAGATTACTATATAAATACTATAGTAAAGTATAAGAGAAAAGAACTTAACTAAAATTACTTAGTAAGCTTTACTTATACCTAAATATATTTCTAACTTATTTAATTAGAGATAACTTAGAAGTAGTATTCCTATTATTACTTCTAAATTAATAGAGAAGCTAAATATATTAGATAGAGAAGAGTATTTAATAGCAGATAAAGCTAGCTTAAAACTAATAATAAAGTCTTTTAAAAAATAGAACTTTTTAGATATAATTAGTAGCTTAAAAAAGAGCTCTTTTTAACCCTAAAATCAGCTTAACCTAGAGGATATTAGTAAAGAAGCCTTATAGCTACTATAAAAACGTTTATATACTTATAAAGTATAAGAAAAGTTACACATAAGTTAGTAACTTACTTCTATTTAAAAAAGAGCTTTTATATTTATAATAGATATACCCTCTATACTATATATTACTATATAGTAAATAAAGGATCTTTTCTTCATAATCTTTATACTTTCTTAGTATAAGGAGTAGAAAGAGGATTTATAGCTTAATATATTACACTTAGTAGTATAGAATGCTATATTAAGACTCCCTAAAAAAGACTTTTCTTATAAAATAAATCTATAGAAATAAAAACCTAAGTTTTTTTTAAAAAAGAAAGATAAACTATATTATACTATACTCCTACCTCTACTTAAGAGCTAAAATAATCTAGAAAAACTACTTAAAGATATATAAATGCTATTTCTTATAGCTGCTTAAAAAGAGATAAATAAATTACTTTTTAAGAGAACTTAGAGGTTAATAAACTATAGATCTATATACTTTAAACCCCTCTCTCTTAAGTAGGTATTTACTTATAAGCTTAATAAGAATAGCTATCTTAATTAGTATAAAGTGAAGATTTATATAAAGAGAGATCTCTAAAAAGAGGGTTTAGAAGAAATATATATAGTAACGTTTATAGTATATATATTTAGAGTAGTTATAGCGTTTATAATAGAATTTAACTTAAAAGTACTTTAGTTTAATATTATTAATATATTCTTAAACGCTAATATCCTTACTAATAGTATACTAGTTATTTATAAACTACCCCCTAGGAGTATAGTTATACTTATAGACTATATTATAAAGAGTTTAAATAGTAAATATATTAAACTAAAGAGAGTACTCTATAGTCTCTATAATATACTACTCTTATAGTATAAAGAGTTCTACTTAACTTTCTAAAATCTAAAGCTTAAAGCTTTAAAAGAGAACCTCTATCTCTTTTAAACCCTAAATAGAAAGGTTTTTATTATTTTCTATATTAATAATATTTTTATACTCTTTTATAAAGATAATAAAAAGTATATAAAAAGGATTATTAAGGGAATAATAAAAGCTTATAAAGTTAAAGAGTAGAGCTTTATAGAGTAGTACTTAGAAGTTTAAATTATTAGAGATTATAAAGCTTATAAGGTTTACTTTACTTATAACTTATATATTTAGAAGATTACTATTTATTTTAACTTTTATAATAAGTATTATCCCTTTATACTACTCCTATAAATAAAACTTAAAAAATATAAAAGGTAAGCTACTCTATAATAAGTTAAACTATTTTAAAAGATAATAAAATCTATTCTATATATAGCTATTCTTTTATAAGTAGATATAGCGTTTCTATTATCTATTCTCTTATATTTCTTTATATAATCCTTCTAAAAAGTATTTTTATATAGTAAGATATATAATTTACTATCTCTAAAATACTTACTACTTTATAGTTTACTTTAGTAGTTTAAAAAGTAAACTTAGGAGTATAATAGCTCTACTTATTACTAAAAATACCTTATTTATAGATAATATAGAAACTTATTATTTCTTATAAAGTTATATTATAATAATATTTAGAAGAGTAATCTAATAAAAAGCTATAAAATAAATAACTATTACTATATTAACTATAGAAGCTAAGCTTTTAAGTTTTAAAAAAACTATAAAACAAATAATTACTCTATAAAAACTCTTTAAGGAAATTAACCTTAAGCTTAAAGATATATAGAAAATTCACTATAATAATTAGTAAATAATCTAACTTATTATAAATAGTAATAAATATATCTCTACTTACTTATACTATATAAATATCTATAATATATAGCTTAAATAGAAATATAAAAAAAGTAATTTTAAAGTAGTCTATATACTTACTATAGAGATATTAATAGATAAGCTTATAAAGAATCTCTTAAAAGCAAAGTTTAAAAACTTTAAAAATCTTCTTAATCTATAGAATATAAAATATCTAATCACTTCTATAGAACTATAAATAAATATTTATAAAAAAGCTATTCTTCTTAAAACCTAAAAAAATATTAAAAATAGTATAAAACCTAAAAAATTCCTATAAGTACCTATACTAAACCAGCTACTTATAAACTAACTCCTTTTAACTAAACTAAATCCTATAAACACTCAGTTATAAACATAAATAATATTTAGTAAATCTAAAACTTCCTATAGCTTATCTACTTATTTAGCTCCTAAAAAAGCGCTATAAAAATACCCTCCTAGATTATAATATATACGCTTATAAATATACTATAATTACTTATTAAAAGAGATTATTATCTCTTAGTAAATAAATCTACTTAGAATAGTACTCTTAGAGAAGCTTATATAATATATATAAACTTCTAAGGTTAAAAGATTAACGCTCTAAGGAGTGCTATTAAAATTAAATAAAGTAGTAATACTTATAGAAGTAAGACTTAAAACTATAAGAGTAGTAGAAGCACTTAAAGTAGTAAGAGCGCTTAGAGTAGTAGGAGTACTTAAAGCTATACTAAAAAGCTTATATTAAAAAAAGAGAGAAGAACTACTAAAGCTAAAAGTGAGGAAAGAACTATTTAAGCTAAAAGCATTTAAGATAAATAGGATATTAGTAGCTCTAATCTAATAGAAAAAAATACTTAAGCTAAGCTTCTCAGAAGTGCTCTTAGTATTCTTCTTCTAAGCTTCCTTCTCCTTAAGCTTTAAGTTCTACTAAATTATTTATATCTCTCTCCTATAAAAGTTCTTATAAAAGCTCTTATATATATTAATAAAGAAAGAAATATATAGATTTCTCTTAAAAACCTCTATAAAGCTTCTTATATAAAAAGTTAGAGTATTAAGAGAGAAAGAAAGGTAATAACTTATAGTAATAAAAATAGAAATTTAAACTATAAAAGAGCTTATAAAGGGTATACTATAAGAGTTAAAAACTTATAACTTAAAAATTACTTATATAAGCTCACTCTACTTATCCTTATAAGTATCCTTATCCTCCTAAACGCTCTACTTACTTTTAAATAACTAATAGTTTCTCAGAGAATAATAAAGAATATTAGGAGAAGAAGTAATAAAAATACTTCTAAAAGCGCTTATATAGCTAGAAAATAGAATACTAGTTATAATACTTTAAATAGGAGGATATATAACTAAAATAAAAAAGTGCTAACCACTTAGAATAGGATTCTAAGAAGGAGCGCTCTAGCTAAGCTTATAAGCAGAAAGTCTTATAGCAGAGCAGATAGAAGTAGTGCTAAGAAGGTGAGAAGTAAGTAAAAAAAAAGTAATAGTTATAGAAGAGTTACTAAGATAAGTAATATTATTAAGAGTACTCTAAGGAGTGCTTATAAGAGTTTACTAATAAGAGGTTTTATTCTCTTTATAAGCTTTCTTTTTAATTAAAGTTAAAATATTATTACTACTTATAAGATTATTATTACACTAATATACTTTAAGCACACTCTTCTAAGCATAAATCTAAGTTTTATAATACTACTTATAAGTTAATAAGAATAATAATAGAAACTTATAAATACTTTTATTATAGAAGCACTCTTAATAGCTTTATTACTTAAAGCATTAATATACTAAATTATAATATTTTTAATCCTATAAAAATATAGCTTTAACTTATAAAATACTAACTTATAGATACTATATCCTACCTCTATATAAAAATTATAATAATTAAGCTAATAAGAGCAATAGAGCATTTTTAGTTTATAGATATTGCTCTTAATTCCTTATTAGTACTACTTATTAAGAAGCTCTTAATTATAAAGGTTAGATAGTAAATCATTAAGAAGAAGATACTTTAAAGCGTAGTTTCCTAACAAAACTCTTAATATTATATAGTCTTATAAATATAGCGCACTCACCTTTAAGCTTATTATGATTATTATTAATATAAACAACCTTATACTTATAACTAGACGTAAAAATGCACTTAATAGCATAAATAGGAGTAGCAGAAGCTAGCTAAAAGTGCTTTATAATAGGAAGCTACTTATAAAAATCAGCATTATTATCTTACTTATAAGAATCAGCAGCATTATTTTATTTATGGAAATTAAAAACGCTCTTACTAATAAGCTAGTACTACTAATAAGAAAAATAGAAAATATTAAACTTATAAGCCTTATAAAGCTTTTAGATAATCTTAAACTCTCCTATATAGTACTAAGAGGTAGTAATAAATCCCTTATAAAGAGTAAACTTATAAAAAAAACGCTCTTTAATAAAGATATCCTTAAGCTTAATATCCTTATCTTTAATATTTACTTATAAGAAGGTTAGCTAAAATCTTATAAAAGCATAAAATAGTATTTACTATAATTATTCTTATCTTAAGATAAAATCTTAATAAGCTTATCTATAAGCTTATCTATAAACTTATTATAATCTTTATCTTCTTAAGCTTTATAAGCTTTTATAATATACTAATATTTATACTCCTAAGAGGCTTTTATAGATTTAAAGTAGTTTAACTTATAAGCGCTTATTATATATAAATATAAAACGTATAGAGAGAATTAAAAGCTTATAAGAAGAAAAGAGAACTTATAAAAAGGAGATAGAAATAAGAAAAAGGAATAGTCTTACTATATAGATAAGAGGAAAATCTTATAAAAAATAGTTAATAATATTTATAAAGTTCTAAAAATTAAGAGATATATAAAAAAGAAATTTTCTACAAGAGAGCTTATAAAAAACTCTACTCTTATTAATATTTTAAAAATACTTACTTACTTAGCTTACTTAGCGCTAATATAGTTTATATATTTATAAGATATTAATAATATATTATAAGTTAAAAAGTCTTTTTATAACCTAATATAAGGGAGCGCTCTACACTCCTTTCACAAACGCTCCTAGCCTTTATTTAGGTAATACTACTTTATTTATATAATTTATTTTTAGTTTAAATAAGTATTCCTCCTTATAAAGCTCTTATTAACTACTTTTATAGCTAAGGAGGTATATAGCAAAATATCTAATAATACACTATACGCTTTATAAAGGAAGCCTTAGTAAGCACTCACTAAGGAGTAGGTTATATAAACCGTATAAGCCTAATACTCACAGGATATAAAGCATGCTAAGAGCATAATATTCTCTTAGAAAAGACATACCTTTTTTCACACTCTTTAGTCTCCTCTTACTATTACTTATATAACACTAAATTATAAAGATATTTAAGTTATAGCTAGCTAAATCTATAACACTTAATATATTACTTTAAGCTATATAGTTATTACTTAGTATTAATATATATATACTACTAATTAAAGCTACTAGTTAAATAATCTAATAGTAAGTAATTTAGTTTAAATATCTATAAAAGGTTAGTATTTATTAAATTAATTTAAGCTGTTTATATTATAAAATAAGCTATATAGAATTAAAGTTATAAGCTTAAATAGTATTTAGATTATTAATTTACTATCTAGCTATAAAGTTTATAATACTTTTAACTTAAGCTATTTATAAAAGGCTAGCTAAAGCCTCCTCATTAGATAGTATACTATATTACTACTACTTATTAAATATATTAATAGCTTTAAATTTAAGATTAATAAGGTTATTAAGTTATAAATATACTAGTAAAAACTGTAATATTATATTAATTAGCTTAAATATAATAAAAACCCTAAATAGTATAATACTAAAGTATTTAAATATATTTTAACTACTATATAATTATTTTATACTACCTATTTAGCTATTATAAGCTTACTAAAGAACCTATAGTTATAGCTAAATACTGCTATAATAGATAAAAAGCCTTCTATATAAAATAATAATAATATTATTACAGAGGCTTAATATACTTAGAAGGATAATAATAATAACATCAGTATATAATATATAAAAAGTGTAAAGTATATTAGCTTAACTTTAGTATCTATATATATATAAAGCTTATTACACCTATTTATAGCTAAAATTAAAGCTAAACTTATTAATTTATTACTAAGATAATATATATTTATTTAATCTAGCTAAGAGAAAGCTTAAGAGGCTTTTTTTATACTTATAAGCTAAAGCTTTAGCTATTTATATTATAGCTTTATATATTTAGAATAATAATAATAATAAAAATAGTATAATTAGTATTAGCATTTTAAGCTTCTACGCTTTACGCTTTATACCTTACACTTTATATATATATATACCTACTATTACTACTATAATATTATAATTTACTACTATTAGATCTATTTATAGTTAGAAAGAAAAAAGGCACTAAGAAGAGGGGGATTTTTACTTTTATATATATAATAAATAGTTTCTATAGATAGAAACCTATAGAGAAGGGGGAGTATATTATTATAGCTTTAGCGCTATATCTACTTAAGAGCGCGTTATATATCTAAGTATATATTTAGCTATATAACCTATAGTAAGCGCTATACTTACCTATAAAGCCTTTATATAGATATATACTCTACTATGGTTTCTTTTCTTCTTTATCTCTAGCTTAATTAACTAAAGATTACTAAAGCTATATAATAACTAGCGCTTTATACTTTCTATTATAAATATAATAGGTATATATAAGTATAGTTATAATTAGGAGAGGTAGTTAGAAATTATAATTATATAACTAAAAGCTATATATATTATTAGGAGGTATAGAGTTAGAAGGTCTATTACTCTAAATAAGTAAAAATTACTATAAACAGCTAGAAGTCTTTAGATATTCTATATATTTTAGTTAAATAAATTAGCTAAATAATAATATTATTAACTAAATAGTATAAAGCTAATAATATAAAGCTAAATATATTATTAAACCTTTTATAATAATATTACTATATAGAAAATAACTTATTAATTAAAAAGCTTATTTTAAGAAGTTTTTATAACTAGAAATATAAAAGCTTTATTATTATAAATAAAGCTTTATATTTATCTATTTTATTCTTTTTTCTTTTTATACTTATTATATTAACTTATTTTTATAACTTATAATTAATATTTTATATAAAGTAACCTTATTACTTATAATTTTACTTTAATAATAACTTTATAACTTTAATTAAATTTAATTATTATTTACTTCTATTTATTGTTTGTTTTAAATTATAACGTCTATTTATACTTTCTATTATTTTAATTATTCTTTTTACTATTCACTTAGATATTTAGAATTATTAGTTATATTTAATATATTAGCTATATTAGCTTACTAGCTATATTACGTTATAATAAATATTATTAAAATAAATATAATAGCTAGAATTAATAGTGAATATAGCTATATTATTTACTTAAAATATATAAATACTTCTTATAAAAGTATTACTAATATTAGCTTTTAAAACTATAAAATATTACTTAACTATAGCTAATTAGTTTTTAACTCTTTATAAGTTAAAAGTATTATCCTTTTAATTATAATAAGCTTAGTTTTAAAGTTAGTATTAATCTTAATATCTTAAATAATATTTCAAATAAAGCTTTATAATATAAAGCTTTATAAATTAAATTAAATAAAACTTTATATCATAGAGCGTTATAAATTAAATTAAATAAAATATATTATAAAGAAATCTAAATAGTTTTCTTTAGATCTAAATAGTTTATTGAATAAATAAGAAGCCTAAAGCTTAATATAAATAGTATTCTAAATATATAGCTAAAATAAGCTTTCTTATAGCTAAGTACTTTATAAAGCTATTTTAATATATATTTTATTTATAATATAAGTTATGTAAATAAACCTATTTTTATATAAATTATATAAATAAAGCTATTAATTTTACTAGTAATAAAGCTCTTATAAATAAGGCTAATAGCTATAATAATATAATAGCTATAGTTAAAGTTAATATAACTAATTATTTTAAACTTTTAAATATATATATTATAAAGCTATTAAACTAAGTACTAATTAAAATACTTTTATTACTTTTTATTTTACTATAAAAACTTCTACTAAATAAGCTTAAAGCTTTTTTAATATATAAAGAAAGCTATTAACATTATTAATAATAAAGCTATTATTAATAATATTAATAATTCTATTAATATAATAGTTATAATTAAAATTAATATAAATTATTATTTTAAACTTCTAATTATATATATTATAAAGCTATTAAACTAAATATTAACTAAAGTATTTTTACTACTTTTTATTTTATTATAAAAACCTCTATTAAATAAGCTTAAAACCTTTTTAATATATTTATTTAATTAGTTAGATATATAAATATTTATTATATTTAGTTATAATAAATATTAGCTATATTTTTAATTTTCTATTCTTAATAAAATAAATTATAACTTAAAACGTCTATAAAATATACTATTTTAAATAAAGTTAAAAGTAAGTAATTTAGTTCTCTATAAAATAAATTTATTATAAAATCTCTTCTTATAAAACTATTATTTTATTTCTAGACATTCTTTCCTTTTCCTTCTTCTTCTACTTAAATTATATTATTAGATAATTTATTTAAATACTTATATTTTAAGATACTCTCTAAGCACACCACCTATATCTCTACTTTAGCTTTAGCTAAGGAGCAAGGATAATTCTTAATTTTCTTTATCTTCTCCCAGCTCCAGCTCCAGCTCTTCTCCCAGCATCAGCACTATCACTCTCTCCAGCTCCTGTCCTAGCACCTGCACCTACACCCGCTCACGATGATGAGGACGACGAGATCGAGGCACTCGACCCCTCTCCCGTCTCCCGGACGCTCGCACAGCTCCACCTCATCCTCCCAGAGGACGCAATAGTAACATGGCTCCAACTCAGGGACGGGAACACGGACAGGTCCGGCTCTGGCTACCCCGCGGCGTTCACGGCATTAGCTGGCTGCGTCCTTGTTCAAAAGGTGGTAAACCGAGATATATGTTAATATGTTCCGCTGGTTTTCCGAGATGTCGCTGACAAGTCCCTGTTGTAGCAAAATGGCTACATCCAGGCCGTGCCCGTCGTCGCCGATGCGAAGAGGGGTCGGGCAAGAAAGGGCGAGGCCAAGAAGATCAAATCCCTGCCCCAGAACGGCCACAGATAATAACAATAGATAATAATCACAGATGATCACAACAACGGACGACGTTAATAGACGACAGCAGCGACAATAAGAACAGCAATAACGAACATTTAATAAAGGTCGCACTTAGGCAAGATACCTAAGATACGCTGCATAGGCACCTTGAACAGTCACATTTACATAGAGCTCTTCTCTCATTCAGTTCATAGTTAATCATCAGGGGATCATCATATTATTTACAACGCCAGACCGGCCTCATCATATCTCTCAAAGAGTTGTAGCCGAACTCTTCAGCATCTCTATCCCCTTTATGCAAAGTGGTATCTCGAAACGCACCGATCAATCCTACGCAGCAACAACCTCCTCCTTAGGCGTCTTCTCGACGCCATTCGCCTTCTTCTTCTTACCATTAACCTTCTCACTCTTGGCACCATCGCGAAGCTTCTCAAGCTCAGCCTCGAGGGTCTTGACACGTTCTTGTGCTGCAGCGGCGTCGCCCTTGGCAGTCTCGACGTCCTTGGTTATAGCGTCACGAGCGGCGGTAGCTTCCTTGGCCTTCTCCTCCCATCCAGAAGCGTCATTCTTTGCGGTTTCCAGCTCGGTAGCAGATGCGGCCTTAGCAGCGTCGGCAGACTCCTCAAGGGCGGTGTACTTGGTCTGGAGCTCCGACAGCTCTTTGCTCAGACGAGCGGACTCCTCGGTCGCGTCGTTCTGTGCTTTGTCATGGGCTTGCTGAAGGGCAGTGTACTTCCCCTCGATTTCGGCAGCAGTCTTCTTGGCGGCCTCCGCATCAGATTGAGCCTTTTCGCTGGTGTTTTGCAATGTGGTGGCCTTCTCCTCGGCCTCCGCCAGCTGTTGTTGAACTGTGGCGAGTGTAGCGGCAGCATCAGACTGCGCCTTCTCAAGAGTGTCATGGATAGTCTTGTTGTCTGCCTCCAAATCGGCAACAGTCTTCTTCGCAGCCTCGAGCTCAGCGTTTGCGTCGGCCTTGGCCTTGTCTTGGGCTTGTTGAGCGACGTTGAACTTTTCCTCCCACTCTGCTGCGGCCTTCTTCGTCTCCTCAAGTTCGGTCGTTGACGTAGCCTGAGCCTGCTGCAGGGCATTGTACTTCTCCTCCCACTCGAGTGCGGACTTCTTAGCTGCATCGGTATCGGCGTTCGCGATCTCCTGGTCCTTCTGGATTTTGGCGTACTTCTCCTCAGCAACAGCAAGATCTTGCTTAGCCGCCGCAAGCTCAGCCTCAGACTCAGCCTTGAGCGTATCGTGGCTCTGCTGAAGGTCAGCGATCTTTCCCTGGGCGTCAGCAAGCTCCTGCTTGGTGGCGCTGGATGCCGCGTCTGCAGCGGCCTTGAGCTCGTCAACATTCTGCTGAAGGGAGGCAAGCTTTTCCTGGGTCTCAGCAAGCTCCTTGGCAGCGGCGGCGGCTTCGGCCTCCGAGCCGTTCTTGAGCTTGTCATGGGCAGTCTGGAGCTCTGCGAACTTTGCTTCGATGTCGGAAAGAGCCTTCTTAGCAACGTCCAGCTCGGCAGCGGCCTCTGCCTTGAGCTTGTCCAGGGTCTCTTGAAGCGTGGAGAGCTTCTCTTGGGTGTCGGCAAGGTCCTTTTGGGCGGCGGCGGCGTCGCCATCGGAGGCTGACTTGAGGCTGTCGTGGGCGGCCTGGAGGGCGGCGAACTTGTCTTGTGCATCGCCGAGATCCTTCTTAGCAGCGGCCAGGTCGGAGTCGGTGCTGGCCTTGAGCTTATCGAGGGTTTCCTTCAGCGCAGTGTACTTGTCGGCGGCGGTGGAGATCTCGGCAGCAGTGTCGGTCTTGAGCTTGGTGTGGTCGCTGTCGAGGGCGTTGAGCTTGGCCTCGACGGCAGACATGGCTTCTGTTTTCTCGGAGAGAGACTTGGCGGCAGCGTCGGCGTCGGCCTTGAGCTTGGCGAGCTCCTCGCGAAGGGAGAGTTCGAGAGACTCCTGCTGCTTCTTTGCCTCGGCGAGTTCCTGCTTCACAGCGGCAAGCTCATCCTCGAGGGTCTTCTTGTCGTCCTGGGCCTGCTGGAGCTGGTGCTCGAGGGCGGCGAGCTGGTTCTTAGCATCGTTCAGCTCCTGGACGCTGGCGGCGGTAGCTTCATCGCCAGCAAGAGACTGGGCGGCAGCCTTGTCGTTGGTTGCAGCAAGCTCAGACTGGAGGTGAGCGATCTTGGCGTTGTTCTCCTTCTGAACGTCGGTGAGGTTGTTGCTCAGCTCCTGGACCTTCTTCTGGAGATCCTCAGCCTCCTTGGAGACGAGGGTGTGCTCCTTCTCCTTCTTCTGGAGGTCCTCCTCGAGGGCGGTGATGGTCTGTTTTTGGTCGGCAATCTTCTGCTCAAGGTCGGCTCGGTCACCGTCGGTCTGCGGGGAAGAGAAAACGTTGCCCATGATGGAGTCGCGACTGGGTGTTCTAGGGACCTGAGATTCGGGATGCAAACAACACGAACTTTCTTCAGGATGCAATGCGGCGCGAGAGGGAAATTGAAGAACTGGAAGGTGGCGGTATGCAGGCAAGACCCATGGACCAGAGGAGGGACAGGAGAGGGCCAGCAGAATGGAGGAGGACGATAAACAATAGGACGAACATCTAAGGAAAGGCGGTCAGCCGTGCACCATCACTGCTACCCCACCGCACCTCACTTTTCTAGCGACCAGGGTCTGTTTTTTTTTTTCCGCCTTCCTTCTTTTCGTTCTTTCTGCTTCTCATCGTGGGGCAAGTGCAGAACACACACAACTCTTGCGTCGTGCTCCCGCCCAACGCAACCGCCGGGCCAGTGTGGATGGTGTTCAGGGTCTGAATTTTTTTATTTATTTTTTAAGTGGATAGACCCCTGCATCTGCTCCACCAATTGCGGCCAATAGCTCCACTAGCTCCAAAGTTGCACAAGCCCATGCTGGCCAATGAGAGAAGTGGACATCTGGCAGCAAAGTCCCATCCACAGCCAGATCACACCAAAAAGGTACTTAATGCTTGTTGGCCTGAGGGTGATAATCGGGCTCCCAGGCACATTATGGAAATTTGGCAGGTGTGAAAGACGTGGGGGGCTCTCAATGGTCTGTTTTTGTGTGCCGCTGCACGCCGATTTTTTGTCCTCGTCCCCCCTCTTCGTCATTTCTGTCATCCGCTGTGTGTACTCGTCAAGTCGCCTTTTCAGGGAAACAGAATAGCAAGCAACAACTCCGCGCGAGGGATGTACGGCTTCACAGTGTTGCTCATGTCTAGGCAAGCATGTGACCACGGGCGATAAGCGGAAGAACACGAGGGGAACCTGACACTGACGAAGAAGACTCATCGAGGGGAACCTGGCTCATGTCTCAACCTCAGGCTTACAATTCGCTGCCTTGGCTTTAAGGCGGAAAAGGCACCACCAATCTTGCATGAACGATGAGTTGGCACGGTTACTTTGTCATTGTCTCCTCCAGCCCGGTCGCCCGATTCCATGTTGATTGAAGAGAGAAAGAGTGACGGGGGGGAAAAAAAAAAAAAAAAGGGCCGCCTCACCGACAGACCGAGCCAACAAGTTCCTGTCACCGCTTCACTGATTGGAGCACACGGCTTGACGACGACGGTCAATCGAGTCCAACGGATTTGTTTCGCGTAACTTGCCACTCGTTATCTTCGTCGGCCCCCGTCCGCACTCAATTGAGACAAGGAGGCCGGGCCGATGCCACCGCCCTCATTGCCACTCCGCCCTCATTTCATGCTAACAAAGTGAGGAGCATGAGTTTATCATAAGGAGGCGACATTGAGTCGGTCTTGCCATTCGCCGTGGAAGTTGTTTCGCAAACACTCGCAAATATAAGTACATTTTCAACTCCATCCACCGTCGCCTTGCCCCTCAACCCCTCAAACGAAACCCCTCCCCCTCCCCCTCATCCCCTCAACCATTCTGCATCCATCTAGCCCCTCTACAACTTTGCGCAGGGCTTCCCCTCGGCTGGGCAAAAGGCGTCTTTGGAAGAGCGGTCAACGCTGACCGACGATGGTGGGACCCACATCGCAGGGTTCTTCTGGAAAAAGTTTGATGCGCGAAGCGTCACGCTCACCGGCTCCGCTGGCATGATCGGGAAGTCCTCCGTCCGCGGGAAGTGCGTCAGACCAAACTGGATATAGCAAACAATATCCCTATTTTCAATCGGCTCATCGCGTGCTACCCAGTCCACAATCGTTGTGTTGTGCGGGTGGTTCTCCTCTCCCTGGGACTGGCAAACGTAGTCTCCCGCAGGGAAGATGTCGTGATCCCTGTAGGGCACGACCCACAAGCTCTTACGCGCAAAAGCTGCTCGCTTGAAGACCATGCTACCTGGTTTGGCAAGGAGCGACGGGCAGTTGTTGTTGATTATCTTGTATCCTACTGGCTTCTTGGCTGAAGGATTGATTCTGTTCGGGTTGATGATGCTCCATGCCCGGCTCGTCTCGTGGCAGTATACTGCTGCTCCCTCCTTGGCTGTGCGCAGAATAGTGTTCTTGCAGTAGAACCCGTTGCCGTGGAGGTTCTCTGGGGATCCTACTGGCGCCTCTGAAGGTAGCGCATCGCTTTGGAGAACCGAGTTGCTTGGTCCGTCGATCTCAGGGTCCACCCTTAATGAGAAAATATGCTGGTGGTTGTGGGCATTAAGTCGAGGCGCAACTTCGGTTCCATATGGCGCTGCCGTCTCCGTCGGATGCATGCAGTATGTGTTGAGCATACCCGTCAACTTCATCTCCAACTTGTACGTCCCATCCAGTGTGAAGATATGGTAAAACGCGTATTCGTAATTAGCCGCGGTGATGATCTGCGAGATAATAAGTTTCCGATCACGAGCCGAGATAACTTTGCCGTCGCGGAAATCCGTGTGCTTATAGAGGAGGCCATTATCCTCCTCGTGTATGCAGATGGCGTTCTTGATCATGGCCGGCTCGCCTCTAGCTGTCGTCATGATAGCATCCAGATAGTGGATGGTACCCTTGCAGTCGCAGCCAAGCTTCAGTGAGTTCGTCATGAGACCACTGCCGTATTCTCCCACATCGAAAGCGTGTTTCTTGTGGTGGGGAGGATCCGGATTTCCATATGGCACGACCATTTCAACGACGCTGATGCGGTTGAACAGGGCACGATCCCGTTGCTCATATTGATCGTGCATTCTTACATCCGAGATGACGATACCCTCACGGTAGTTAAAGCCGACGTGCATCTTATAACCTGCCCAAGACAGCTCATTTCCTTGCATGCGGAAGGAGACCCCCTGTGGCTGTATTATGTCGATGGGTTTCAACTTAGAACCGTCATACGTATCCTTGACGAACTCAGGCAGGTAGTTGTGCTCCCCGAGCGGAACCTCGGTTCGCTCGCCGTTGACGTGCCGGACGTCGATGGCCAAGATCTCCTCAGTCTCGGTGTCCACAACCACTGAGAAGTCGAGAGGGTGCGCATACTGGTTGTCCAATTGCGAGTTGCGGTAGTACGGCAGCCCCTGTTGAAGGCGACGTTCGAACCCCCAGCGGTCGTCAAAGCCAATAGCCCAAGCATCGAAGTAGACCTTGGACATGTCTGTGATACCAACCTCGCGACATAATTGAACGATTCTGGGATCTTGTCGGGCAATTCTCTCCGTGACGTCAAGGTCCTCTAGTGTCAAAGTAGGGGCTACTTCAGCCACAGCCTTCCAGGACTCAACCTCCAACGCCGTGAGGTTCGCGATGACCTCAGCACACTCGCTAGTACCTTTCTTTAGCACAATCGCGAAAGCACGGCGTGGGGGCCGAGGAGCCTTGCCTGCGCGGAATGCAGCATAGTAACTCTTCTCCGGCTCTCTTAAGGTGAGGCAATTGAACTTCAGCGTGGTGAACTTGGCATGAGTTCGGATGAGCTTAGCCGCGACCCGGATTTCATCTACTGACAGCGGATCTGAGCGACGTGCATTAGCTTAAAACTCCCCAAAATAACCCGAGTCGATACAACAAGGTACCTCCCAGGGTCGTACAACCTACCAAGAGGATGCCCGGGAGGTTTCGCCGACAAATCAGGGGTTGCATCTGTGGCCTCCTCCTGAAAGATCGTGTACCCGGGGAGGGACGAGCTGTCTTCAATCATGGTTGATGCTTTGAAGGCAGAAGAAATGTCAGACTACCAGCTTCCTGTAAGCTTGTTGGTGTATAGACTACAGATGAACGAAAATGAGTTCAGCGAAGCCTCGTGGCCATTTATATACTTGACACACTTGATCCATGACTCTCATTTACGTAAACGACTGTGCCCGAAAAGCTCCCTTCGGATCTCATCGGCGAGCCTCTTCAGCCGTTTCGCAGTCTGGTCAAGACCTGGCACCTCTGACGCGGGGAAGACAAGGATGGTTGGTCCAACATCCCGTTGCTGAGTCGGCCGACCAGGGTCGGCCTGCTCGGACTGAAGTGCAAATCCCCATCGCATTCACGATCAAGTCCGCTTTGCTACATATGAATTTATCCACAAATTCCGTATCTCTTCCAGGGCTGTGATTTTTATTATGTATCATGTATAGTCACGTTTTCCAGGTCACATTGTTAAAGGTGGATAAGATATGAGCTGGGAAGCCTGGGGTAAGGGGTAGACAAAATAATATAAGAGTCCAGCTGCCGTGGCGTCAATAGTTACAGATTCATCATCAACAAGCTATCGACCGAGAATGCACACACGGAAACCACAAAACGAGACCAACCCCCTTCTCCTCCCGCTGGGTCAACAGCACCAGTCCACCTACATCAGCTATCACACAATAGATCCCGAATTCGGCTCAACACTCAAACATGCACCGACTAAAGACAAGGACGCACACGACTTGGCTGATATGGGGCATGCCCAGGCCATGAGCCGCAAGTTCGACACATGGAGCATGCTTTCGCTTGCCTTCGTGGTGTTGGGAACATGGTCGGTATTCGCGCAAAGTCTGGCAAGCGGCCTGATGAACGGCGGCCCTATCGCGATCCTTTGGGGGTTATGCCTAGTGGCTGCTTGCAACATCTGCATAGGCCTTTCCCTTGGAGAACTCTGCAGTAGTATGCCGACAGCCCTAGGCCAGGCTTACTGGGTATCACAACTTTGGCCTACTACTGCTGGGCGCTTTGTCTCCTACCTCTGCGCATGGATCAACACCTTTGGCTGGTGGACGTTATCTGCATCCACGATCGCGTTCATGACTGAGTTCATCTTGGGTATGAACCTGCTCTTCGATCCGAGTTGGCCCCCGGCGTCGACAGGCTGGGTGCAGTTCTTAGTATACCTAGGCATTACAGCTCTGCTTACAGCATTAAACGTCGTGGCCTGCCGCAAAGACAAGATTTTGCCCATGTTCAACAACTTCATCGGCATTACGTTTGTCGCCTTGTTCTTCATCTTTGGGCTGGCCCTACTCATCTCCGTTGGCGTCAGGAACGGCCTCGAGTTCCAGTCAACATCGTTCGTCTTCGGCGCATGGATCAACCAGACTGGGTGGACGGATGGCATCACCTGGTTCATGGGTCTTGTTCAGGCAGCTTACGGCCTGACTGCCTTCGATGCGGCAATTCACCTTGTCGAAGAGATTCCAGCTCCAAGAACAAATATCCCAAAGGTCATTTGGCTTTCGATTCTTTGCGGTGCAGCTACGGGATTCATCTTCATGATGATCTGTCTTTTCTGTATTCAAGACCTGGACCAGATACTTGACCCTTCTACCGGCCTTCCGTTTATGGATCTCGTCAAGAGCACCGTTGGCCTCGAGGGATCGGCAGTTCTTCTCGCCCTCTTCATCGTCAACGGTCTTGGCCAAGGAGTGACAGTCGTCACCACAGCGTCACGACTGACATGGGGTTTTGCTCGCGACGGCGGTTTGCCATTCGGTGTCTACTTCGCCCATGTCGATGAATACTGGAAAGCTCCTGTCCGGGTTTTGTGGATGCAGGGTGCGGTCATCGGCTTGGTCGGCGTCCTGTACACCTTTTCCAACACCGTCCTAGAGGCCATTGTTGGCGTCAGCACCATTGCCCTAACAGTCTCTTACGCCATGCCTATCTTAACCCTTCTTATCGTGGGGCGCGACAAGTTACAACACGGGCCATTCAGCCTAGGGAGACTTGGGCCTATTGTCAACGGGGTCTCCCTCGTCTATTGCTCTATCACTACTGTTTTTTTCTTTTTCCCATCTGAACCGAATCCTGCGCCGGCAGACATGAACTACGCAATCGTCGTCTTTGGAATAATCATTGTCTTTAGTCTGAGCTTCTGGTTCATCCGGGGCCGTCAGACATATCTGCAGATGGAAGAGATATCAGGCCGAGTCATCTATGGAGCGCCCGCTGAGGTAGCGCAAGAAGCAGGCAATATCACTTTGAAGGGGAAATGAGTTTTGTCTCCCAGTATTTTTTATTTCGAGCGTCATTGTTATGTATGTATACCCAGTAGATTAGCGACCTCAATTTCTATCTCGTTGAGCTATTCGCAAAGCACCTTCGCAGCCCTTCTCATACCAGATACGTAGCCAGCCGTCACACTACCTCATGCCATGGGTCAAGATAAGAAGATCATCGGCTCCAGACAGCTCTCTGGGATGGCCATTTGCATGTAGCGGGGTGATAACGGTTGCCTTTTCTGGGGGGTTCCTTGGAGCTTGCTGCATCGCCATCCGATCTGCGGAAAGGGGCTCATAGCTCCCCAGATGCCAAGCCCCTGGCAAAGTCGCTAAGAGTCTTGGCCAAATATCTAGCCGTGATAGGATTAGCGCTGTTAAGACCCCTCTGAGAGCATGGCCATCAAGCTAGCTGTTTCAGGAATGGACGAGGGGAGTGTTCTGCGGTCCGTGAGATCTCCATCTCGTCTCCGGACTGTCCGCTTCTTATGCAACTCCAGCACAACAATGACCTAACGTACCTGTTAATGCACTAGATAGACTCGGTCATGGCCGATCCATCTTCCGCTCGAGTCAAGAGGACGAGGGGATGTCTTGTTTCACTGAGATATCAGCCACATCGCCCCCGCTTAGACACGTATTCGACTACACTGCCACAGAGCGGAACTTGGGCTTGTCACTGCGCGTGTTTGTGTTGCGATGCCGGCGGCGGCCGTCGGCTAAGTTCCTATCTGAGTTCTCCTGGCAAGCAGACGTCTTGTTGATTAGGAGCTCAAAACTCTTGTTGAAGTTGGTTCACTATGGTTTATTGTTTGGACCTCGGGAAACCCGCTGCAGATTTGACCGATTTTCACTCTGTATCACATGCTGTCCCCTATATACCAGCATCCGGTATTATTGAGGACTGAATAGCGAGGGAAACTCATTGCGATTTGTGTGGAACCAGATCTCCCTGAACGCGTGCAACTTTCACAGGCTCCGAGACCGGGAGATGATTCGGGCTTCGCTTGATTTAGACCACTGCCAGCTGAAGTCTGCTTCTCGCCCTCTCTACCACCAAATTGGAATTCCACGCAGGATTTCATTTGCAATATCGATAGAATCGAACAATCGATGTCACTTCGTTGCCGAGAATGGGATGTGAGACAACGAACGACGGACTATTCCGTATCCATCGGCGATGCTAAACTGTGAAATCTGAGTCTTATTCGCTTGGTTGTCAACGCACGCAGCCCACATAGCATTGTAGCTTAGGCCCACACACGATTTTCATTTTGGGATGCAATTGACTTGTTGGGAGGCCTCTTACTTGGTTCTCTAACTTCTTATGGCTCCACGCTATTATGTCGTTCTTACCGAATAAATGCCTTGCGGAAATGGTTGCCGTCCCTGAAGTGCTTTCCTCCGATTCAATGTTCGACGAGCGCTGGCAGTTTGCCTAATTTTCTTGTCTGGTCGCAATTGAGATGGATCTCTGTGCGCAACCCTCTATGAGAAATAAGCCCGTCTCCTTCGTTCGATTAGGTATGCCGCAATATTCCCGGTCAAGCAGACACCCGGTAAACCTCGGCAATGCCTGGATCGGCATGCCGGCGTAAATCTCAACGAGCTCAGGACAATATGACCTTCCCGTCGCGACGCCCCCTGGAAATGAGAGTCAGCTTTTAATTACAGCTTGCAGTGTATGTCTAGCAACAATGACAAGTTTGATTCCTCCTACAATGATGGCGTGGCGTAAGCATAGAGGAAATCCACAACCAGTAACTGAGCCCGGCTGCTATGCAGTGCCAACCTGAGGGCTAACAGTGGATCAGGTTTGGGAAGAAATTCCCGTGCCACAACCACCTGAAACTGGCGTTTTGTGCAGGATGTTGGCTTCAGGCGGTGAGACTTTTCTTATTGCTCTCACATAAAGTACAAATCGTTGACATGAGCGCTAAATGGCAGTCTGTCGGAGTGACCAATCGCTTCTTGCAGTTGACAAACAACCTCACTGGTTTCAACAGAAGTTCACTTTGGTATTCGAAATTTACCCCCTTCCCAGGTCATCACCTATGGCTCACCTCATTCCAGGGTCATGAAGGCTGCGGGCGAATCGTAAAGATAGGTAATCAAGTCACAGACACTCGGTTCAGAATCGTTAGTCTCACTTCCGGTTTTCTTTGGCTTGTCTGCTAATTGGAAGAAAACTTCAAAGGGTGATGTTGTTGCTCTAAATGCGGTTCCTGGCTGTGGCTTGAGCCATTGTGCAGAGTGCTCTCGCAACATGCCGCAGCTCTGCGACGTCGGTCATCACTCTGGGATTGGACAAGATGGCTTTTATGCCCCTTATGCTGCAATCGACGTCCGTGGTTTAGCCCATGTGCCAAAAGGTGTATCTCCTGAGGTGGCCGCCATAGCCACAGATGCCGTGGCAACAGCATATCACGCTATCTACAGGCGTGGTGAGGTTAAGCAGACCGAGACAGTTTTCTTATTTGGCCTGGGAGGACTTGGTTTCAATGCTCTTCAACTCCTCCTAGATATTGGGGCACGAGTCGTTGTGTCCGACATCAGGCCACAAGTTCTCGAAGAAGCAGCTGCAATTGGCGTTCCAAAGTCAGATTTGGTTCCAGTTGGGAAGCCTGTGCAGAAATTCGTTACAGACAACGGCTTAACTGGCAAGATTGACGCCGTCCTGGATTTCGTGGGTACTCACCAAACGTTCGAGGACGCACAGCAAATTGGCAAGTCAAAATTCACCTATATCTTTCCTCTAATTGAAACACTTGGGAGTTCCGCTAAAACAAACCTGAAGTTCGTCGTGGCGGGAGATTGTTATGCATTGGCAGTCTTGATACTGAGAACACCGTGCACATGAAAATTGGGACAAGAAAGCGCCTCACTTATATATTTTCATATGGAGGACAGGTCAGCGATCTTGAAAAGGTGCTGCAGCTGATTGCCGACAACAAAATCAAGCCACGTGTGGAAACGACGAGGCTGGAAGATTTTCCTCGCGTTCTGGGCCGTTTAGAGAAAGGGGAAGTCAAGGCACGCATTGCACTTTTGCACGACTGAATTGATGGGGAACACTCACTGCGTGCTTCGGAAAGTCTAGGCTGAATAGCTTCAGAGGCATCTCGGCATTTCAAATTGAAATTTCTGCAAAATCAAAAGAAATCTTAACCATTAACACTGGCATCTTTTACCATCCCAATGCCAACAGCTGCGGTAGTCCCAGCATCGACTGGGAGAATAACACCAGTCATCCAACGTGCATGGTTGCTTGCGAGAAAGACAACTGCACATGCAGCATCCCACCCGTTACCTTCAGTGCCTAAAAGGCTTCTCTGTTTCCTTGCGGCTCTCGCCTCTTCACTCATTCCGCCGGCATACATCATTGGGGTATATAACATCTGAGGATTGTTAGCAAAGATGTTGTGAATCTTGGAGTATGTAAACATACACCAGGGCAAACACAATTGACACGAATCCCATCCTTGGCATGATGCGCAGCCATTGCTCGTGTCATGTTGACAATAGCGCCCTTACTCGTCGGGTAGAGCAAGTGCGGCGTCCCTCCCTTCAATCCGGCAACGCTACCCATATTGACGATTGCCCCTTTGATTTCGCCCTCATTTTTCTGCATGGCAGGAATCGCATATTTGGCCATCAAGACCATGCTGGAGACATTAACGTCGAGACTTTTGGCCCATTGTTCCATATCAACTTCGACCGCAGTACCCGATGCACCAGCAACACCCACATTGTTGATGAGAATGTCGAGTCGACCAAATTCGGATATCGCTTGCCGAACAACGTTTTGGCAGTCTGTTGACGATGTGACATCTCCCTGTATTGGTATTGTCTTGCCTCTGCCAGGCTTCAACTTCGCAATCTCGCAAGTCTTGGCTGCCCAAGAGAGGTCCCGATCAACACAAATGACATCGCAACCGTCGTCAGCGAGTAAGATGGATATTGCGCGGCCGTTCCCGATCCCATCTCCCGCGCAGCCTGCACCTGTGACTATAGCGACCTTCCCATTGAGCGAACGTGAGGGAGGGTTTACCGAAATTTCCGACATGGTTTCAATCTCTGCAAGGAAAGCCAAGAGAATAGGGAAAGAAGATTACGCTTGTTGCAAATCACAGTCGCAATCGTCGGCTGAAGTCAGTACTTGGTATTACTTCATGTTGCTATCGCATTTGTGAGGTTGCGATGATTGACCGGCACTCCGGTTTACCGATTTTGGAAAGCCTAGAGCGCATGCCATGCTCGGCTTCGCAAGGCAAAGCCGAGGTTTGTCGAGGTATAGATGCTTCCATGGCTGAGGTAAGCTCTCTCGGAAGCTGCTACCCGAGACCAATGACGAAGCGAGTCGATCTACCCCTCTTTCTGTCAGTGACTAGGAGAACAGGGCCGAATAACAAGCCATTGACGGGGCTGTGACTCACTCCAAAGATCAATCCTGTTTTCATGATCACTTCGCGTCAGTTTCTCAAGTCTCACTTCCATCCACTTGGCTTTTGTAGAAGGCTTTGTGAGAATCTTACATTGGAGCAGGTGCTACTTGCCCCGGCATCCGCATCGTGTACTAGTCAAGGAGCCCAAAAGCGGTTCGATACACGATGTGCGACTTTTCTCAATACGGTGGCCCGAGCGATGAGTGGCTTGCTGTGGAAGCAGGCCTACCGCCCGCACCGGCCGAGCTATCTGTGGCAGAGCGCAAAACCACAACTAATCAAGTACGCGAAGACATGTCCCTCGAAGCAATGAAAACGATGGCAGACCACGTTATTGTGCGGAACTGGACGATTCCAACTCGTGATGGGTCTACCATCGAAGGGCGAAGTTACCGCCCAAAGGCAGCAGATGACGGCTCGTTGCCTGTTTACCTTTACCTACACGGAGGGGGCTTTCTCTTCGGTACGGTCAACTCGGAGGACGCTGCATGCTCTCGAATCGCCATAAGCACAAGCGTCTTAGTGGTCAGCGTTAATTATCGTCATACACCTGACTTCATTTACCCGACAGCTTGGAATGATGTTGAGGACGGGTTTCAGTGGCTGCATGCAAACATTACGGAGATCGGCGGCTGTCCCGAGAAGGTAGTCGTGGGCGGTATTTCTGCCGGGGGGCAGTTGACCGCATCTCTCACCCTATCCCAGCATCTTGGTAATTTCGGAAAGGAACTCCCTCCGATTGCTGGTCAAGTTTTGATCATTCCTTGTCTGGTTAACCCGGATTGCTATGACGGCCATTTGAAGCGACTCAAGCACCCCGCGGTTTCATCCTATGCCGAAAACGAGAACGCCCCGATCCTTCCCAGGAGGATGATTGAGTTGTTTGTTGGATTGCTCAAAATCGAGAAGCCGGACTACAATGATCTCAGGCTTAATCCTGGAAATGTATCCGCGGAACTGTTGAAAGGAATGCCGCCCACAACACTTGGAATTGCTGGTTTAGATCCGTTGAGAGACGAGGGCTTACTCTATGCCAAATTGCTTACTGAGTCGGGGTATGTTCAACCTCTATGCCTTTCATTGTAACTCCACTAATGCGATCTGCCAGAGTTCCCACTGAGACGCATATTTTCAGAGGAGTCCCCCATGGATTTCGCCGATTCGGGGACAAGCTATCCGAGTCGAAGCATTGGGATAATGTGACTGACAATGGTATCAAGTGGGCATTGACTAAGCCGACTCCATCAGGACAATTCGTTATACTCGAGGCTTGAAATTCTAATGGGCACTACAAGCGAGGATGCCCGTTTATGAGGACTTGCTCTGTGTATCATGGGTTGAACCAAAGATGGAGTTTCACCCGAGTCGAGAGGTTTCCAAGCAACCAGAATTAGAAAAGTTCTCATCTAGGAAATTATGTGACTTTATGAAGTACAGGACCATAATAGAAAACAGTCGTCTGTGGTTCTTTCAATGCAAATACATAGGTCTTTTCCGAAGTCGATGCTTTGTCACTGTTATCAAACACTAAAACAAGAACATTCTTATACACACTATTGTATGAGAAAGTCAGAATACCTTCTCTCTTTCACTTCGTCGCATCGTTTTCGGTACCCAGGTGCCGGTCCGTTGTATCTTGTCATGGACCGTTGCTGCTTGTGTACCAAATTTTTGTTGACACCTGTCATCCATGAGTCCACCTCATTAGCCAACAGCCCCTCGCCACACTTCCAAACATGCTCTGTCCACATGCGCATTCCATCGTCAGTAGCTTCGACAGAGGTGATGTTGTTATCTCGCGCATACCGAATAAAGTCTGAAACCCATTCGACGGCGTATTCGATGCTTCGAGGAATGTTGCCAAACATCTGATGTGGGCCCATGATCATGAACATATTGGGAAATCCTTTCACGGTCAGTCCAAGATAGGTTTGGATGCCTTGGCTCCAAACGTCATGAAGCTGAGTCCCGCCAATGCCCCGAAAATCCACTGCTCGGAAGGATCCAGTGACAGCATCAAAGCCGGTTGCATAAATTATGACGTCGAATTCAAGGTCGTCTGTTCTCGTCCGTATGCCGTTTTCCGTGATTCTCTCAATCGGATCTTCAGTCAAGTCCACAAGTTTGACGTTTGATAAATTGAAAGCTTCATAGTAGCCACTCTCCAATGGTACTCGACGTGTCCCAAACCCATGATTTCTCGGTATCAACTTTTCAGCTACCTTTGGATCTTCAACGCGTTGCCGGATCTTGCTGGCCATGAAGTCGCTGTAGAGTTTGTTGGCTTCTCGGTTGGTATAAATATCGCCCGAGATTCCCAGCACTTTAGCAAATCCAGGAAGTGCATAAAGCTCCTCCCACTTCTTAGTGCGCTCTTCTTCCCCCATATCAAAGACGCTTTTAGTGTCTCCAACATGTATGAAGCAAGAGTACGAGTCGCGGCATTGCCGAAAGATCTCTGGATATCGCCGGCGAATGTCCTTCATTTCTTCAGAAGTGATCGAGGTGTTCCTCAACGGGGCTGTCCAATTTGGGGTTCGTTGAAAGACGGTCAAAGAACCAACAGTCTTGACGATTTCCTGAATGGTCTGGATGGCTGTTGCTCCGGTACCGATGATGGCTACCCGCTTGCCTTGAAGGCTGCCCTCTTCATTAGGCCAACGAGCTGTGTGCCAGGCTTCCCCTTTATAATCACCAACACCAGGGATATTGGGCAGCGTTGGCTCATTCAAAATACCCATCGCAGTTATCAGATAACGACTGGTGTAAGCCTTTCCAGTAGAGTCGACCAGTAGCCATGAGTTGGAACATTGCTGAAAGTGTGCTGATTGTATGCGCGTATCAAACTGCATGTCCTTCTTTAAGTCAAATTTGTTGGTAAGGTACTGGATGTAGCGAAGGGTTTCCGATTGGGGCGCAAAGTGCTCTGTCCAATCCCATTCGTCAAGAACCTCCTGCGAAAACGAAAATATGTATGAGTAACTCTCGGAGTCAAACCGAGCTCCGGGATATCGATTCCTTTGATTTCGTTAACGTGATAACTAGAACTCAACTTCAAAATAGAGCATACCAAAACCATGTCCCGCCCTCGGCTGAGCCAGCTTCAAGGGCCTTAACTCTCAAACCAAGCTCTCTGACCTTATGCAGTGAAAAGATGCCGCTTAATCCGCACCCAATAATCAAGACGTCATAATCCAGATTCGCATTGGCGGCTTTGAATGCTGATGGGCCAGAATTACTGGCGCAGGTTCCATTGGCTTGCGACATTGTTTTGATAAGAGGTGGACAATTAACTGGAAAATACCAGCTGTCATGAATGCATCTGAAAAAGTTGTATCTTGCAGAAAGCTGGTGGATTATTATTACAATCATCCGGCCAGCATAGAGAGTCTGCAGTGGGAGCCAGTATCAAACTGCCGACGTACAGGCCAAATTGTGGGGCAGAGAGGGGATGTGCGGGGTGCAGCCGGTTGCCGATTTTGACACAGAGAGAGCAAAGGTCCGGCAAACCACATTGGTCTCGGCTATTCTGAAAATGTCTATGCCGAAATATTGAACTTTGCTACGGCGTAATGCACGATATCTGTTCATTAGGCTAGTTGAAACTACATGCCGTGGTATCACAACTTCAAACCAACTTAATGACAGAGACACCTCTGTTCGACGACCTTTTTGGTCAAGGGACTTGCTGTTTTACGAGTTGGTGGGGGTAGAAATCACAACATTTTTCTTCGACTTCCAGAATCCTATCGTTCAATGACATGCGGAAATATTTCTCCATTCTATCACAGCCCATTCAATTCCTAAACATCGCCGCCATATCAATTATTTCAAACCCCTTTGGATTTCCAATACAATTCAAGATCGCCAAGAAAAGCCCACCTTACTCTCTGCCCCCAAGCCTTCAGTCTTCCAATCATTCAGACTCGCCGGGAATTGAGGCACACAGTCCCGAACAGTGGAGTCATGTGCGACTATCACGAACACATTCTCGTTGCAATCTAGCTCTTGGAGATGTTCGACAGTCCTTTGGGCTTGCGGCAGGTCCAGTCCGAACGTTGCATCGAAAAGCGCATCAGTTTTCTGTCTTCCTCTGGATGTCTGGAGCTCTTCCCATGCACTCCCGGGGCATAGCGAAGACATTTCTTGGGGCCTGCAAGGATGCGGTGATATTGAGTTAGGAATCGGCAGATATTTCGAAGGCCTGAATATTCCCGCATAATGACAAATATCACCGCCGAGTAGGATGAAAGTATTTGGAGAAGTTCGAGCAAGGCCACACAAGTGCCCAACAGCATGTCCTGGGCTGTCCAGGAGGTAGAAAGAACCATCAGCAAAGTAATCAAAGGCCGGGAAACTCCCAATACGGAGAGTCTGGGACCCTTGGAAAGAGATCTCTCTCAATGTTCGGCCGCTTCGTAAAATCGCATCAGTCTATATGAGAATCAACTCTGAAGTAGATAAACTTACACATAATCCATTTCAAGAATAGGAGATTCGGGATTTGCAGGAGCCCCGGGAAGCATTGCATCTTTGAATCCAGGCCCGACAATTAGGTCCGTGGTTGCAGGAAAGGTTGACGGGTCGCCTATATGATCCCAGTGCCAGTGGCTGTGTTGCTAATAGTAAGCGCGGTGTTCTGGACAATCGAAGTAACGTTAGTGCTCCGGGTATTCATTACCTACCTCCATATTATTCCTTCTACATCGTGTGGTGGGACACCATTATCTCTAAGTATATCCACGACGTTCCTTGTAATCTCAATTTTGTACCTTGTTGATGGTAAATAACTAGCGATGGACGGTGCATAGTTGCAGTAGTCTTTCCTAATCCCTAAGTCCCACATCAACTTGCGTCCTGAAGGATGCTCTAGAAGAAAACATAGCGATGGTGCTGTCTTGAACGTCTCAAGACCTGGCACGTCAGGTGCCATGAAGCGTTTGATGATTGCCGGTCCAAAGTTGACTGGATTGATCATCTTCACTGCAACTGCGATTTTCCCTTGAGGCAACTGGACTGAGGACGACATGGTTGTGAGACAAAAAAGCACCGATGCAAAGAAAATCTTCGGCTGACTCGGGTGACTATTTAGCGTGGTCTGTGAAAGGTTATTGTGAAAGAAGCTTCGGCGTCAATTGTGTTCTTGATATGAGTGAGGAATCAAGCTCGGCTTGGGTGCTGGCTAGCAGCCCCAACATTGCGGGGTGATCGATGCAAGCACCGTCCGGCTACCCGCAAATAGCGCAGATGCCAGCTCCGCTCTGACCGTCTTCTCTTTTAGGATTGCCGCAACACTACATTGCCACGCAGTGCCAGACAACTTTCGGCTCTTTGAGCCCAAGTGCCCCGGACCCAGTCCGTGACGGATTGCTTCCCTGTGCCTGCATGCGTTCATCGTTCCCAATTGACCGGTTCAACCTCCCGACCCATCCTGCTTATAGAGAAAACTAGGGTAGCTCAGCTTCCCTACGGTCCCTACGGGTTTCTAAGACGCTGGGAAGATATGATTTCTTTTCACTCTGCCTTTCTTTCTGCTTCATATTCTGAACTTCTGTTGCTCTACTGAGTCCTCAACTTACATCAGCCATGTCCGACGCTACCAAATCTGCTGAAAATGTCCAGCAAGTGGAGCGGCCTGAGGTCACTACAGACCCCAAGCCAATTGCTGCAGTCGATACCGTTCATAAAGACGAAGCAGTTAAAATTCTCGACAGATACACAGGCGACAGTAGCTGGACGGAGACAGAGGAGTCCAAGCTGCGTCGTAAAGTAGACTGGAAACTCATGCCTGTCCTTTGTCTGACTTATGGTTTACAATATTACGACAAAGCAATGCTTTCTCAAGCCGTAAGTATGCATCCACGTCGAAGCAGGTTCTCAATTAGCTAATACCGTTCTTCGTAGGCTTTGTTTGGGCTTAGAACCGATTTGGACCTCACCGTTGGCGATAGATATTCATGGTCCGCTTCCATTTTCTACCTCGATTTTATTGCTGGTGCCTATCCTGCGATGATCTTAGCACAGAAGTTTCCAGTGGAAAAGGTTGCGTCGGTCATAGTCACTCTTTGGGGCCTGTGCCTCATCTTGACCACAACATGCTCAGACTACCGTGGCTTGTACGTTCAGCGATTTTGCCTTGGTTTGCTGGAATCTGGAATCTCCCCCATGTTTATGTTGATCGTCGGGAGCTTTTACAGGAAGAATGAACAGGCAATGCGCATGGGGTAAGTCCAGCTACGGAACCGCGGGCAACATTCATCTTCGGGTAACTAATCTAGCGAGTAGTATTTGGTACAGTTGCACTGGATACGTTTCTATCTTTTCTCCTCTCATCAACTATGGATTTGGCAAGCTCAACAAAGGTGTCTCTTCTTGGAGATACATGTTTTACTTTGCAGGATCACTGACTGTTGCTTGGGGTATTCTTCTCTACTTTGTCCTGCCTGCCGACCCCGTTAGAGCCAAAGGCTTTAACGAAAGAGAGCGTTACATACTTGTTGCTCGTCTCAGAAGTAACAACTCTGGTGTGCGAAACACCCACTACAAGATGGAACAAGTTGGGGAGCTCGCGCTAGATATGAAGTTCTGGCTTGTATTTGCGATTGCATTTCTTTGCATGATTGCAAATGGTCCTATATCAACTTTTGTCCCCATCATCATCAACGGCTTCGGATTCAGTACTCTTAATTCGCTACTACTTACGATGCCTGCGGGTGCATATGGAGGTACGGTGCAACTGGTTATGCCGTACGTTGCATACAGATTCAAGAATTGTCGGACATGGGTGATTTTTGGGGCGCAACTAGGGACCACATTGGCTGCCATTCTGCTCTGGCTTCTACCCAGATCAGCCAAAGGTGGTTTGCTGTTTGCTGCATACATATTGCCATCTGTTGGAGGTGGCTATGCGGTACTCATGGGTCTTCAAATCGCTAATACGGCCGGCTACACCAAGCGTTCCATTGCTTCATCTGGTTTGTATATTGGATACTGTCTAGGTAAGAGAGCAGTTGGAACTTAATTTACTTGTATTGCTCATATCTGTCACAGGCAACTTCGTTGGCCCGCTTGTCTTTCGGAAGCAAGATGCACCAGAGTATGCCTTCGGTTTCATTGTGGTTGTCATCACGTCCCTGGCCGCAGGTGTTCTCAGTCTGGTGTATCGCTTCCTTTGTGTGTGGCAGAATAAGCGCCGAGACCAGGCTGGCACTATGGAGGGATTCGATCACGCCTATGACGATGACTTGTCAGATATCAAGGTTGGTAAAACTCCTCTCTGCGGATGCATTTTATAGACTGGTGAGTAGAATCCACAGTTCCGGTATATCCTGTGAAGTGAATCGGAAGGAGGATCAAGGCTCTACATTTTGTTTCTGCAATTGTCAGATGCATGCGGCTGCCTGAATGTGTAATTTAGAACTTAGTTGCCTCCTTTCATTTGTGTTTTATGATGTGGCTCTTAGCTTGCACGGAGGTCAATCCTAATCAAGCTCATTCCTGGCGACCAACAGGGTCTTCAATATGCGCTGCGCATCACTTGTAGGAGCATAAGTATGCTTTATCAAATTTTGCAACCAATGTTTCAAAGAACAAGAAGCTCTGTCCTGCTGACAACCACTAATTTCCGGATCATCATTTTGCCCCTGCAAGCGCCACATAGGCATTGTTATTGCGCGAGTTAGTTTGCATCTTGCTTGCAAGGCTCCTTGGTGCAGCATGACCGCCAACCCCCCTCACGCACACAGCGCACATACGTCCCCAGATTAATTTACCCCGCATTTCCTTGTTCCTGGCCTACATCCATCCCACTCCTCCCAATTATAATGCAACAGCAATCCGCCTTCCTCCTATCATGCCTCCCATTTCCCATATTATTCTTACTCCCTTGGTATCGCTGAAGACTAGAGAGTTTCAAACTACGCTTTTGCCCCTCTAGAAATCATCTTGACTACTGTGAGCTTTTCTGGTTGATCGTCTGAACGATGCCGGATATAATTAGCGAGTGGCTCCCTTTCGATGCGACGCAACCAAAGCGACGACGCGCAGAGCTGGTTTGCGTTATCTGCCATGAGAAAAAGGTCAAATGTGACCTCCAGGTCAGTGCGAATCGCCCTGAGACCCGGGAAGCCCCGTTCTTATGTACAGGTGCAGGCCAGAACTTCCGAGGGGCACCAGAGCTGCACGAATTGTAATATTTCTGATAAGGACTGCCATTTACGCCCGTCTAAACGCACGAAACGACGACCTTCAAGACATCAGAATAAAGACGGGCCAACACCTCCTGCCACGTCGGCGTCTGGGGACGAGGCAATCACTTCAAATGCACATGCGATCATGGACAACATTGAAGTATCATCAGCAGACTTCGATGAAATCACCCCCACCCCGTTGGCCCCCACTCAGCCTCGGGGTCATTCTCAACATTCAGACCATCGTCTTCCTGAGCCATGCCTAGGTAGGCACTCATCAGCCAACGTAATATTCCATGAAGGACTCGCTGTGTCATCACCAACGCAGAGGTCTCCGAGCAGTGATACTCGAACGGAAGGGTTAGCAGAGAGTCATACTGGCGACATTGACACCGGATTTCTTCAGGTGTATGCGCCTGAGAACCAATTCAATGCTGAGAAGCAGGCTCTCGAGGCGTGTCTCGAACAGAGGTATAACTTCTCTAGCGCGCACGAGCAGGACCTACAAGAAAGCTTCGCAGAGACGTATTGGGAATACTGCTACTCGTGGTGCCCTGTTCTTGATCCCGAAACCCTCGCTAGCGATATTGCTCGCTCGCCATTACTTGCAAACGCTCTTGCAACTGCATCCAGCAATGTACAACCTCCTCTTGTTCCTCACGAGGGGCCTGCTGAGTACTATAAGAAGGCCAGGACTATTTTCTATGAGGACGAGGAGTCGGACGGGTTAACGACTCTTATGGCTTTGTCACTCTTCTATTGGTTTGCCCCAAAACCACCGAGTACAGTCCACCGACACTCATCCTGGTGGTGGACCTCCGTTATTATCCGTCATGCACAGCAGATGAACCTTCACCGAGAGCCGGCGTCTGAACATATTCCGGGCAGCAATCTCAAGCTAGGCCTTCGCCGGAGGATATGGTGGACTGCTTTTGTCAGTTTCTCCCAACTGCTCGCAAGCAAAAGACTTGCTAACAAGTGATCACATAGGCAAGGGAACGACTTACCGCCCTCTGTCAAAGCAAGCCGGCAATCATAGATCCGGATGATTGTAATATCGGAGAGCCATCGCTGTCCGATTTCCCTAGCGACCCTATTCACCAGCGAAAGGGAGAAATATTCATTTACTGGGTTCGCTTATGTGTCATAATTGGCAAGGTCGCAAAAACTCTGTCTCGGTCAACGATTCCGAAAGCAACTACTACAACCCAGGATCAACACAGGCAGGAACTTGTTGATTGGGTGAACTCTCTACCGTCGCACCTACGACTACCTATAGGATCGACTCACACCCATAAATTTGACAGAGACGTACATCAACTTTACTTGCCCTATCTGACAACAGTCATTGTCCTTCACCTCAAACGATCAGCCAATACTTTGCCCGAAGCATTGCCGCTGGCTATCCTGGCGGCATCTTGTATTGCCAGAATACTTCGAGACATCCTGTCTCGAGGCAACACGCGTTTTTTGATGGCAATCACTTGTTGGTACTGCGGGACAGCCTTCATACCGTTGCTACAAGCCTGCCGTGTTAGACGTTTAGCTCATGATGCAAACGAGTGTCTTGATATTCTTGAGCGTGCTGCAGACCAACTCCAGCTCATGTGGGGCTCTGCAAGTGTGATTAGACAAGGTTTTGAAAGACTCAGAAGCATGGCGAATACACCAGTCAGAGCTGGTGATACACTGGAGCCCCCTTCAACTACCAAACACGCCAGTAACGACGCAGAGAGGTTGTCTAGAGATGAATATGATAGTTTCGACTGGATGGCTTTGTTTCCGTTCGCCACAAGAGACACAGGTGGGATCGCCGACTGTCTATTGACCGGCAAAGAGCATGGGACTGCAGTAGGGGTATGTTCCTCGCCTGATGTTGTCATGTTTCACGAGACGTTGACCAATCAGTTTGGGGATCTTTTTGAATCCTTCATGGATTACCGGTTGGATTTCATGGTTCCTGGATGAGACCAGGGCCATCAAAATGCGCCGTACAGTAAACATTGAATACATTGCTATTGTCCACGTGCGAAACATTTCATTCAGCTCATCATTCTATCAAAACAAAAATTGCTGCTGACCTATATCGGGCTAATTCTAAAAGTCCTTTATGAGGCGCAAGTGTCTGGGACTCTGTCTGCCTTTTCCACATACCATGACAGATCGTTCTTGGGATCCATTTCCCACGCCGTAAAACCATTACCCATGAATCTAAATGGATTTGATGTGCGATAGCAAATGTTGAAGTCTTCTGCTCGAATGTTGCTTAACATCCGGTTGAAGAGGTGGGCGCTACCTCCAAACAATGCCGTGACTCGTCCATCAACGCGGTTTCTTTTGTACCAACTTTTGCATCCACCACTCCAAACAAGAGTTTTATGGACCTGGTCACTGTACTTGATGAAGGCGTCCACAACTTCCTGCTTCGGTTCGACGTACTTTATATCCTCAGTTGCCATCTTCTTGATCCACTTGACAAAGTAATCTCCAGTCCAGTTGAGAGACTCGACTAAGGAACCATGGCCGCCAAGACAATTGGGTCCCATCATCATGAAGTAGTTGGGATAGTCGGGAACAGCTACCGAGATGTACGAGTCAGGGTCATCAGCCCATCTTGTAGCTAAGTCTACCTTCTTCTTTCCAACAATCGGATACCTTGGGCGATGAGAAACGTCAAAGCCAGTGGCACACACGACTAATCTTTTTGTAAGCAACTTGTGTAAATCGAGGGAAGGGAGACACTTACTGACGTCGCACTCGTAGAGCTTGCCGTCAGCGGTATGAACACCCTTCTTGGAAATATTGGTAATAGGGCTGGTGGTAACATTGCAATTGGGCTGTAAAAAAGACTCCAAGTAGCCGGGCCCGGGAGTGATTCGACGGCATCCTAACTCCCATTTGGGAATGAGCATGTCGCATAGCTTGGGATCATGGTCAAGCTTCTCGGCCATCTGGGCAGCTGCCAATTTCATTCCCTCCTGGTTATTTTTGCCCTTCATGAAGATGTAAAATGACTTGTTCGTCCTTGAGATAATGCCCTTCCTGTGTTGAAGATGATATTCGGGGTCCTGGAACATCTGTCTCTCAGCGTTTGTATACTTCGGGTTTGGGTCAGGGTCATCCCGACCGAGATGCTTTGACGGAGGAGCGCGGTAGTAAACCCAGGCCTGGCCACGAATGAAGTTCATGACATCGGTTCCGGGTAGCTTCTGCATCTGCGGGACGATCTGGATTCCTGATGACCCGTTGCCAATCACAGCAATTTTCCTATTGGAATAGTCGTAGTTATGATCCCAAAGGGCAGAGTGTGTGATGTGGCCTCCAAAATCTCTCAGGCCAGGGATGACTGGCCATGATTCATGCACCAAGACACCTTGCGCAGAAATGAGAACATGACAGTGTTCTTCGCGCTGTTTTCCATCGTGCAAGACAGTGACCTTCCACTGGCCTCTGGCTTCCTGCCATTGAGCGCCGATGACCCGCGTATTCAGCTGCAGGTCACGGTCGAGGTTCCATTTCTTCACAGTGCTCTTGATATATTCAAGGATTTCAGGCCCACTGGCGTAGAACCGACTCCAGTTTGGGTTGGGGTCAAAAGGAAATGCCTGCGCGGCTGTTAATGATGTAGTACTCAGGCGGTAGAAGCCAATGTCTCACGTAGATGTGAGCCGGAACGTCACATTGAACGCCGGGATAGTTGTTCATAAACCAGGTTCCTCCGACCTCGCTATGGGCCTCGAAAATAGCATGTTCGACAATGTCTCTCATTTCGGGAAATTTGTGCTGAAACTTGTGGGCCATGAGAAGCCCCGAAAACCCAGCCCCGATGGTGAAGACTTTCATCTTCTGCGGAGTGTAGGCGAACTTGGAATCAAGATTGTATGGGTCCTCTGAGATGCCACTGAATTCGCTTATAGCAGCGCTTGAGAATACAGCGCCGTTATTGCGAACCTCTGGAAGCTCTGCGGATGGCATACGCGCAACGCCTTCATTGATATGCGGCGTTGTGGCAGGCCCTGGGGTGACCGCGGCTGTGATCGGTGCCTGGACAGAGGCGGCCATGATGGGAAAGGTTGACGTGAAAGTGCTTGGGTCTCCAGAATGCGTCTTTTGGGCAAAGAATGGTCCTGGGTAGAAGGCCGATTTACGAAGCAAGAGACTCAGTAAAGCTGACCTGGGCTAATTGTTATCTTTATGCCAATAAGGCAGCGATAAAACTTATGAGATGGAACAGCGAAGAAAATCTCCATTTCGCTCCACAATACGTTCCAATACGTGCTGTATAGCGTTTTATTACATGGCACTATTTCCTTCAATTGTCGCCTGCGGAGGAAGCTCAACCGTCGTCTGAAAATCAGTTCAGTTAGCTAGACACTTTAGGCTTACCGGCATTGCAACCCAATCCCAAAGTTCCCCAAACCTGTGCACCGACCAGTCTACCTGCAGACTTGAAGATCATGACCGGTTATCCTAAAATGGAATCCCCGTTGAAAGCCGGCTTCGGGCGGGGAGAGCTCGGTTAACCCCGCTTACCCCATATGATCCTTGGAAGAGTTGAGCCGAAGCTCAGCGATGTGATAACGAGGTGGTATACAGAAACGCCCGTATCACTGGGACTACGAGTTGATTCCTGTGATACAACTAATAGGCGTTGATCAAGTCGTGTGGAATGGGAAGCTCTCGATATTAATCAACCTTACGATCTCTTATCTTGCATTTCAACGGAATATTCAACCACAACAATGCCTCTGCCACAATATACATACACCGGCCCCACCGACCACACCATCATCCCCGACCGTGGCAGTGTCAAGGGTAAATCAGTCATCATCACCGGCGGTGCGAATGGCATGGGAGAGGCCTGTGTGCGTGCGTTTGTTGCAGCTGGTGCATTTGTTACATTTGGTGATGTCAACGCGAGGGGCGAGGCCATTGAAAAAGAGTTGAACGCTAATGCCCAGTGTTCTGCTTTTGTGAAGTGCGACATTAGGGACTGGGACCAGCAAAAGAAATTGTTCGAAACGGCAAAAAGCCGAAGCCCTGAAAGAAGCATAGACATTGTGGTCGCCAACGCCGGGATCAGCCGGAGTTCAGGCGACAGTCTTTGGAACCTAGAAGATCCCAACGAACAGCCAACGAAGCCAGATCTCAATATCGTAAATGTCAATCTCATGGGGTCCTTGTACACGTGGAAGCTTGCAGTCCACTACTTCAGAAAGCAGCCAGATACTGAGGACCGGGACAGATGCTTCATCATCACAGGCAGCATGGTGGGCTGGATAGACTCTCCCGGTAATTGGGAGTACACAGCAACAAAATACGGGCTTCACGGCTTTATGAGAACCGCGAGACGCTCCAGCTGGGAACAAGGCATCAGAATCACCTACGTTGCCCCCTGCTGGATCAGAAGCGCGATTCGGACTGCCGACTATGAAAAGTGGTTGATCGATCACGGAGTCGAATTTGGCGAACAGGAAGACGTTGCAAACTGCATGATGAGAATTGCCTGCGACAAAACCATCAATGGTGAGTGTAATCAGTCATTTTAATATTTCTGTTTCAGCTTCTAATCACAGTAGGGCGTTCTTTAATGATTACTCCTCGATCGATCGCGAAAGAGGGCTTCATGGACATCGACCGGGATGACTATAAGGATGTTCCCGAGGACAGCTACCTGAAAAGACTTCAGGAGTCTCAGTTGACCATTATTAAGGACCGGTGGAAAGATGATTACAATGTCAGGATCTATAAAGATTAAAGATACACATGCCACAATCGGGAATCTGAATTTGAACTCTCTATTGGAAGCCAGACCGACTCTAACAACACATTCTTAGACGTTATATTCAAAGTATGTACAGCTGCTCTATTCAACGTTGTTCTCCGTAAAATGTGCCAACACTTCGTGTGAAACTCTGGAGCCTTCTACATGCCTAATCAATGTTGGACGAAACTCTGCAGTTATCGACTGTGACTTCATCACGCTACTCCAATAAGTGCGTGGGTTGAGGTTATCGTGTCATTGTCACTAAAGGTTGTTTCTTGCCAGTAGTCCCCTTTCGACATGTCTATCCTCACGTACATAAGTTTCTTCAAAACTGCCTAGCACCCTAGTTTATCAAAGGTTCAAATATGTATTCGTTCGTACTATATGTGAAAGATGTGTCTATCTTTATGACACCAAACTCGAGTCTTTCATTTCCACACGGACATCTAGTCATCTTCATGACCTATTAACACACCCCAAGCGCTCTTAATCGCTGGATCTTTCAACCCCTTGGTTTCCCCCTTGAGTAGCCAGATATCATGATTCTTATGAGCATCTTCCCAGCCACTGCGATCTTTATCCTTATGCTCTACTCTAATATCACTGCCCATAGCTCCCCACATACCCAACTTATCACGATACCGCCACTGGACGACTGGTGGAGGCCAAATGCTATACGCTCGTAGCTGATCACTCTTGATCATGTCGTTCATAATCACGTCGACCGGAAGGTTGAGGTCAAACCCACTTCGCAGCAAAAGTTTGGCGGCACCCCGAGCGCTCACAGCATAGGCGCCGGTACAAGCCATGCCGCCAGCTCTGCGCAACATGCGACGGCCACCTTTGACACCCACTCCATGCCACTCTCCATGCTCTCCACTCGTGTATGGATCGTCATATTTGACCTTCTCTGATTTCCACTGGTCGCCGTCAGCGCAGTGACCGAAGGTAATCAAATCCCACATGTTGCTGTGCCACGGATCGATCTGAGCCTGTTCCTCGGAGCTTCGCGTCGGGTTAAGGCCAAGTAGCCCAGTTCCATTCAAAAGACCTGGCAGGTGGGATGCTGCGAGGCGCATGACATCTTTGATATGGATGTCCCAAGTAACGTCGTCTTCCATGATCAAGACGGTCTCCGCGTCTGCGTGCAGCAGAGCTCTCCATACCTAACAAATCACATGTCAGCAGGTATGGCACGAGTTTTATACGGTCAGGGGTTCGCACATTTGCGTGAGATCGCCAACATCCTTTCTCGCCGGCCGATAAAGCCTGACCAGGTTCAGTATCTGGGATACTGCTGGGTGGTAGTCCAACTTCTCCTAGTTGACTTCCGTTCACCCCTTCAATAATTCGGATGTCAATATTAGAGAGGAAACTTTGGACAGTGGCGGCATCGGCTTTGTCTTGTCGAATTGGTAGACTGATCATCTGGATGGAGCCGAAGCCCAGAGTGCGGTTGGCTGCAGCGCTCACGGCGAGGACAATCGGCGGCTGCGATCCTGTTTTGGCGGCAGAGACGAGAATAATAACAAATACAGTTGCAAGAACTGCTAGCAATAAGCGCCGGTTGCTGAATAAACGGGTGGGAACATGTTCTCTCATAGTCTGGAAGATGTTGCGGTCGAGGAAGGGCTGTCTTTGGGATTCGTAGATAGGTCTGAGAGATGACTGTGACGCTGAAGACAAACGAGGAAGGTCTTCAGACTCCTTCGAGCCGGCCCATGGGCTTTCTCGAGACATTCTGGCTTCGGTAGATCTGATGTTTACGTTCTCGGCTCGAGATTGTGGATGGTGTCAGTTCATGGGACGTTAGAGACCATGCCAGGGTGCCTCCTGTTCGTGTCAATGTGACCGGATAAAAGAGAAAACACAATCGAAAAATCAGAAAGTAGGGGAATGGGCGTGTCAGGGCTTTCAGGGCACTGAGGAGACGTCTTGTCATACGCAACCAAACTAGGTAACTAGCAAAGCCTGCCTTCCTATTTGCTAATAACGCGGATGACCATGACAGGCCAAGCAGACGGGCCAAACGGGAGAGTGCATAAGAGGCGTTGGGCATGTACTACATCTGTCAGGATAATTGGATCAGCTTCTCGGGATGACAGGCTAGTTACCCCTTAAGGATCGTGTGCCCGACATGTCCCCCAGCCTCAACTGGCCCGCATCACCTCGAACCATGCGACGAAGCCGCTGTGGTCAGGTACGAGCAGGAGGCAGTGGCTAGGATATTGCATTCTGGATCCTTAGCAGGGGTGGTCTTTTGATATGTCACGCGTGGATTCCGACAAGTTCAGGCTTTGGATGAAGCTTATCTTCGAATTTAAGGTGCGTGGATCCGCCCTATGTGATCGGGCAACGGCTGTGGATACGACGGCAGGGGTTGAGGCCACTGCAAAGTCTTCCGATTTGGTAGCTCTCTCGGAACCGAGCCGAATGCGGCTGCCTGCAGCACTGCCACAGAGGCCTTGTCTAGAACACCAAAAATTGGGTAAAGAAAACCAAAGGCCTTTTCATTATCATACCGAGCATGCAAGCGAAGACCTCGCGGTCGTGGGGCTGATCGCGTTGCGGATACGTCCGTACAGCTGCCATATGTCGACGCGGAGAAATGTGTTCAATCGTTATGGTCTCCTGCTTTCTCCCAAGTTGCAAATCCATCGAACTGTTCTGTCAGTGCAATGCAAATTGGGTGCGCCAGCACACATGCAAGTGGACTGTGTTTTACTGTCATGTCAGCCCCCATGAGGACACGGACCATGCAACTCTTGACAGCAGATATGTAAGCTGCCCCAAAACCACTAAAAGGACCACGTGGGCCGCAGAAATTACCAAAAGTTCCCCAACACGAGCTTCGAGATCTGAAGGTGGGCAAGAAGGACTATGCTTCTCCGCCGAGCGTCCACCATTTATTAAATAGGTTCATCTCCATCCATCGTTCACAATGAATTGCTGAAGGCCGGTAACTCTTTAAGCGTCTTTCTAAGGACAAAGTATTTTGCACGATGCGCTAGACACATGAAACATGTATAGCATGAAGACTACCTAAATGAAAAGCAGCAGTTTACGCTGCGAGTGCGACCATTACGTGCATATCAACAATCTCAAGACCACCGTGCTGAATCAAAAACTAAATAGCGAGCCTCAGCGTGGCCACCCTGAAAAAAGTGCCGGGCTGCCGGCCCTCCTTGGCGCCACGCCGAGCGCTGGTCGGAGCGGCCCCGTGGAAAGTTCAGCCACGCGTCATCCACAGGGCCAAGTGCCACGATGAAGTCATCGTGGAGCAACGCCATTTCAAGCTGACGCGTTTCCGCACCAGTCTTGGCCATCGCAACGACACGCATAAGGCGGACTGCAAAGAGAAACAACATTGCTAGCCGAAGATTGAATACTGCGGCAAGTAGTATAAGTTTCTCCATCACCTCAGTTCTCCTTGCGGTAAGTGCAACCAAGAAGACATATTTGCCGAAGATTCTCATTCGTTTTTTCCAACGGTTTATTCCAACAATTCATTTTTGTGTTGTTTGTCTCACGGTAGGAGATCGCCAAAGGGTGACAACCAGCTTGCCTCTGAAGATTCAAATCCTTGAGCAGTACAATGGTAAGGTGGTGTGTCGAAAATACATTTTACAAAGGTCGCGTCTGACGTCGAGTCGCAGGCATATGGACGCGGAAGACGACTCGCAACCGGTGCCATCATCGGCATAGCGATTGCGGGTTTCATCTTAGCTGCCTTTTGCGTGCTATGCTGCTATTGCTGCTGCTTCAGGAAGAAACGCCAACCGCGGCAGCCCACTGTTGGTGGAAGGGCCAGCATGCTCTCGCGATTCACACCCGGAAAGCGCCGCCGCGGCGGCCCGCGGATGATGGAGTCTGGACACGGACAAGGCTACGGGCATGGGTATCACCATAATATTGCGCAGCCTCAGCCCGCATACAACTACCGATGATGAGGATTTTTCAAGCCAATACCGATATGGCATTCCTGGGACCTAGAAGAATAGCATAATTTGAACAGCATTGACAGGAGGGAAAGTATAGGCATTGAACACGTAGACTTTGTGTGTCATAAACGGCGATCGTAATCAAGTCGGCCAGGGGAATCTTGGAAGTGTACTCAGATGAGTTACTTGATTTTACATTAGATACTACTCATATTGAGGCGATATGGGGCGTGGTTATGATTAAATATGCTCCGTCTCGTGGGCCTGCTTCTGCTCAACAGCTTCGACTCTGCGTTCGAGATCGTGAGTATCGACGGTGCTACGATCCATGGTGGGAACAAAGATAGGAGCTTCCGTGAAAAGGTATCTCATCTCCTCCAAAGGACGTTTAGCAGTCTCGGGGAGGAAGCACCAGAAGAAAACAGCGTTCGTAAAATTGCATACCTGCGAACAGCAAAATCAGCTTCCCGTGTTGAAAGTATAGGTTAGGTGTGTGGCTTACAATGAATAGAATGTACCAGCGCCAGCCGATGCCGCTCTTGTCGTCTAGCGCCACTGAGGTGGTCTGCCCAATAAGAGTGTTGAAAGCAAAGGAGGTCATGGTAGCAATCGAGACACCCTTGGAACGAGTCTTCATGTCGAAGATCTCGGCAGGGATAATCCAAGAAAGGGGTCCACAGGTAGCACTGAAACTAAAGTTGTACAGCCAGGTCATGGCAATGAATCCCCAGGCGGCACCTCCAGTAGCATGTTCGGAACCAGGGGGAAACTTGGCTAGTAGGATAGTGGCGATGATGAAGGTGATGCAGTTGCCAATATTGCCGAAGATTAGAGGCCATCGGCGACCGGTCTTGTCGATAAGCATCATACAGAGGAATTGAGCGACGAGGGCAATAACAGAAGATATGGCCTGATAGCGGAGGGTCTCGTCACCTGCGATTCCAATCTTCTCGTAAATCGCGACCGAATAGTATTGGATAGCACTGGAGATCTGGTCAGCACCAAGCTTCGAGTGGCCGCGTAACTCGCGTAGAGACCTACCTGACACCAGTCATTTGAATCGATGCTTGAAGAGCGCAAGCTAGGAACAGGCGACGGAAGCAAGATTTGTCAGTAAACAGCTCCTTGTAAGACTTGGCTGATCCCTCATGCTCAGTGGCAATGGACTCTTGAATTTGGTCAAACTCGGCGCGGACCCAGGCATCGTTTACATCGCCATGAGCGTGCAGCTTGGCCAAAGTCTGAAGACCCTCGTCCACGCGGCCGTGGTCGATGAGCCAACGAGGCGACTCGGGGAAGAATAAGATCAGCAGGGCCAGAATACCACCAGGGATACACTGGATACCAAGACTGACGCGCCATTGGTTGTTGTCTGTGGGCGCAAACCCGATGTATGTCCCGTATGAGATCCAAGCGGCAGCCAGAGCACCAACTCCAAGCATGAACTGTTGCAAAGCTGTGACTCGTCCACGGATACTGGGGTGGCACAGCTCGGCCTGGTAGAGGGGAATGATCATAGTCAAGAAACCGATACTGTGAAGAGAACGGTCAGCAGTTGTATCGCACACGCTACAGCGGAATGTTCAACTTACCCGACACCGGCCAGAGCACGGCCAGCGTAGAGATAACCGAGATTTTGAGCAGCGGCCTGGAAAGCACCGCCGAGAACGAAAATGCAACCACCGATGAGAATCGTCATCTTACGGCCGAGCTTATCACCGGCCGGACCGGCGCAGCCTGCGCCGATGAAGGCTCCTCCAGTGAAACATGACACAACGGCACCGCTTGGACAATGTCAGCTCGAGTCAATTGAGAGAGTGTGGCTGTCGGAATGTCGCATACATTTCCTTAGGGTCCTCGCCAAATTTGGTCTTGAACGATTGCGAAGCAATTGCGGATGCAATAACACCTAAATCGTAACCGTAGTTGAGAGAGCCGAGCGAGGCGAAGACGCTCACAAGGAATTGATACCATTTGGGAGGGAGAGCCATGTTGGGCTGGGTGCTGCTAGAGCAGTTTCTGATCGCTTGCCGATGCCCGGAGTGCTTGATGTCAGATTGGAAGATTTCTGGTCGCAGTGGGGTACATGCGATGGTCACAACCGAACCGACTCATCAAAATACAACGGAATCTCGAGTTGAAGCCTAAGAAGGGATCGTCGCGTCTTTATAGGAAGTTCGAGCGGCCGGATGGGAACATGGGGTTTGAAGCCGCGGTTTGCTTAGCGCAAACAACGGACGGGTGAGAACCCCTGACTTTATTCGCATTTCCGCGTGCTGCCAACCCGTGGTGAGACCGCATCGGTGACGGTTGCCCCGGCCCTAGACCCCATGCCCCAGGTTGCGCTGGGATTTGGAGTCGCGCCAGTTTGCTGTGTGGCGGCCGGTTCTCCAATCCCCACACTTTTTGGGCATGCGGCACGCGGGGAAAGTTGCCAGGAAGAGGTTGTGGTATGGGTGGAACGGGCCTGTTGTTCGGTTCATCAACACCGATGATGAACTCAAGTGCGTCTTTCCAACCATGAATGGAAAGCCACGGCATCAATCTTTGTGGCAAACGCCCCTGATCTTTTCTTTTTGCGTGGCACTATAAGGCCCAATATCTCTACGTATTCAAGTTTGGAGTAATTCTGTTGGTTTCAAGGTGCTCGCGAACGGAAAAGATCATCATCTCGCGCCATCATTACTACTCAGATCCACATAGTTTGCAGTTTCGTTCCCCATATTCCGATGTACACTCTATCCGTACATGTAAGCTCACAGGGAGCTCTGAGAAGCAGTCGCGCAAAACTCTTAAGGCTCAACCACTTCGGCAAAAGCTGCTGTTCTGCTTCACTCTGTTGCGACAGGACTGTCTGCCAACAAGAGATTGGAGGAGAATCAAGCTTCATTGATGTGTGTTAGCTGCATGCCGTATGCGCCCCAATCACCACCCTGCACCGGCCTGTCGAAACCCCACCCTCGGCCCTCCCTCTCCAGTCTCCTCAATCGGCCCCCTCTCGACCGTTTCCGAGACAGACCTCTCTCTGTTGATAGCTTAATTCCATCACCCTTGGCACTTGGCGTCCCATGCCCATCCGCCAAGGTAGGACGCGCGCCTGAAACGGGTTGTGACCTGATCAAGTTTAGCAAATAACATTCGGTCGCAGTCATGATCCCCAGCGAGAGAGCGGAAGAGACAACATGGTTACTCTGGTTGAAGACATGGATCCCGGCCACACACTGCATCGACAGACCAATCTGTGTCTCACAAAGCCCACCTCCCCACTTCGAGACCATGCACCCGCGTTGTTATCGACTTTCTCCGCATGGTATCGTCTATGATTCGTGCGCCTGTTCCATCACTTCCAATGTCCAGAGCCGCGCTCTCCTCTCCTCGCCACTGGATCACTTTGCCGAGGATTCAATGTAGATTGGGCCCACCATGCTCACTCCAGCCCGTCTTCAGCCAGCGCAGCGTGAACGTCGCGGGAATAGATCCGAGAACTGCGTGGTCTAACGGCTGATCCGCAATCCCTTCACTGCCGGCCCAATATCTTGCTCTGTTGCTTTTCTGCCGTTGGCTTCCGTGACCCTGTTGCCTCACCGCTTGCCCCCGCCCTGGCGACTTCATATTCGGCCTCAATCCGGAACCGTAAGGTAAACAGGCCACGTTCATTTCCACCACTCATCGGACGGCTGCTCTTTTGTGCATAAAGTTCTCAGCTAGAGTAAGGAACATTGGTGCGCTCACAAGAGTACACGGTTCGGATCAAACACACCATTTGGCGCAGTCATGGCTACCTTCACCAAGATCGCAGAGGATGCCCGCCCTAGCATCTCTGTGAACCCCAACCACCCAATCGCACGCATCGATGACAACACTTACGGCGGCTTCACGGAGTAAGCATGGCTACTGCGCCGCTCCCTCCCGCAAACCCGGACTTCAACTTGTTAATGCATACGCCACAGGCACATGGGACGCTGCATCTACGGTGGCATTTACGACCCCGGCAACCCGCTCTCCGATGAGAATGGCTTCCGCAAGGATGTCGTTGAAGCTGTTAAGGAGCTGAATTGCCCTGTTATGCGCTATCCCGGTGGCAACTTTTGCGCTACTTACCACTGGATTGACGGCGTTGGACCCAGAGAGAAACGTCCCAAGAGGTATGCAAAATCCCGTTCCCGCACAGTTCCCTCAACCCCGAATTCGCAACACCGCACACGGAATGCATTGGACCCTAGGAAGTTGGTGTGCAATGGTATCTAATGCTCAATTAATGTTAGGCCTGAGTTGGCTTGGATCGGTGTCGAGTCCAATGAATTCGGAACGGACGAGTTCATGAAGTGGTGCGAGGTCGTTGGCGCGGAGCCCTACCTGGCTCTCAACTTTGGTACTGGCACGCTCGACGAGGGTACGTCAACCTTCTAGTTTGCGAATTCCATTTTCGACAATGGGTTGCTAACAATTGAGCCAACTGTGCAGCGCTTGCGTGGCTTGAGTATTGCAACTCCGACAGGGACACATACTATGCCAACCTACGACGTCAAAACGGCCGTGAAAAGCCTTACAATGTGAGTAACCCTCATTTTCCATTCAAGAGTAGCACGCTCAGTCTGATTCCAGGTCAAATACTGGGCTCTGGGCAATGAGATGTGGGGTCCATGGCAGGTTGGCCAGATGACCAAGGAAGATTACGCCAAGCAGGCCTACCAATGGGCCAAGGCTATGAAGCTCCTCGATCCCTCGATCGAGCTGATTCTCTGTGGTGAAACTGGCTTCAGCAGCTGGGATACATATGTCATCAAGGAGTGCATCACGTGGAGCATGCACGGCCTTGGCGGTAGTACTACTGCCTCATTGATTGACATGCACAGCATCCACCTTTACACTGCTTCAAACGACCATCTCAAGAATGCTACTGCTCCACGAGCTGCGGAGCGCGCAATCGAAATCACGGGAGGCCTCATCGACTTGGCCCGTATTGAAAACAAAGTGCCCCCGACATGCAAGAGGCAGAAGATCTGCTTCGATGAGTGGAACGTATGGGATCCTGTCCGAGCTCCGGGTGAAGAGGGCGGCGAGGAGTCGTAAGTCGGAGACCCCGTCTCGAATAGGTGTCATCATTAACACAGAGCTTAGTTACACGCTGTCGGATGCTCTGGCTGTTGGTGTCTGGCTCAATGTGTTTGTGCGTCAAGCCAAGTACATTGGTATGGCCAACATCGCCCAGTCCGTCAATGTCATATCACCGTTGATGACCACCAAAGAGGGCATCACCAAGCAAACCACGTGGTGGCCTCTGTTGCTCTTCAGCAAGTACATGAGAGGTCAAGTGATTGCGACCAACGTTCGGTCCCCAGAGTATGAGGGACCCACCGAGCCCAACTGGATCAGAGGTGCTATCGAAACCCCTTACCTAGACGTCAGTGCCACGATTGACGATAATGGCTACATCAACCTGGCAGTAGTCAATATCCACGAGACCAAGAGTTTTGTCACGGATTTAGACGGCATCACCTCCGGTGCTGAGGTTGATGTCTACACTGTTACTGGTGAAAGCGTCACCCTCGTCAACACAGGCGACAAGAACCCCGTTGGCATCGTTGAAGGCAAGTGGGATGGCAAGGGGGCGTATGAGTTTGTGAAGGCATCTGTTACTCTATTGAGATGGAAAGCTTAAGATAGGAACATGTCATAGATGTACATATCGGTTTCCACGTAGGGGCATCCCAAATCTTACGTGTTGCGAGATTGTATGCGTGAGGCCTCGGAAGGAAGGAGGGCAATTGTCAGGGTCGGTGTCACGGGGACCTCTAGGACAATAGCAACACTCATGACCTGATTCGGTTCATTATTCACGGCTTTTGTTGCTGTCAAATCCTCCCTCGCAACTCCAGAGGATAGGCGTAGGTGCTGCGTATATGTACTTTCTTTTCAAGATGTGTCTGTCTCCTGCAGCGGTCTCTATTGACTCGCAAATCATGCCATCGGCCTTGGCGTAACAAAACAGAGTACTAATGGGCTTACATGCACCATATATCGTCATGATCGGACGCGGGCGTAATGGTGGTATGGGCGAAGGCCTAACAGTGGCCTGCCCGAAGCTCGCTCAGAGTCCACGGCGGTCTAGTAGCGGCGGCTCATTTAAAAAAGGATCTACTCGCTTTCACTGGTTTCTGCCTCTTGAGCGGATGTGCCTCTGTGTTCAGCACAAAGTCATCCAGGCTGATGAGATCGGGCGGTGAGAAGATGAGGTAGAAATACTTGAGAGTTTCAGACAACCAAAAGCTCTGTTGCATTGAATAGTTAGCATCGTTCGCAACTCAGGTCAGTCTTTGAGACATTAATCTCACCTCCATCGAGTCTAATTTCTGCGTTTTGCCTTCCGCTGTCACGTCGGCGATGGCGGAGTTCGCATATTGTGTCTCGGTAGCTTTCACGATGGACTGGAACATTGTCCAGGCAATATCCTGATACTCGCGGTCTCCCGTCATTCTGTACAAAAGAAAGATGCTCTCGATTGCCTCCGGACGAAGGATATATCGAGGGTCACGGGCGTGAGAGAACCCCTTTCTCAAGTTTCCGTCTCCCTCGCGCTTCCAGCGTTCCTCGTCCCATGGACACTTGTTCAACGAGGGACATGTGACCATGCCAAAAATCTCGGGCATCAATCCGGTGGGAAATGAGGAGTAGGCCCAGGCACACCCGCGCGCCAGTCTCTTGGCCAAGCCCACATGCTCCTTGATGCTGAACAATTTGCCACCCAGGCCAAACATACCGCCAACAAAACATGACAAATGCTGGCTCTCGGGGTTTCTTCTCACGCTATTATCGACAAAGGCCGTGCCGGGAAACAAAATATCTTCACCGTCGGGAAGCATTGGGCGAAAGAGTAGGTGTTGTTGAGCCACTTTCATGGCGTCACGGTACATCTTTTCGTACGCAGGATCAGTTCCACCAAGCAATGCATGCATCTTGGGTATGTATTCGTAGAGAGAGTCAGCGAGCGCGCCTAGGGTGAATTCGTTGTGATTGACGACAGATTCGTCGCGAAAGTTGATCAAAGCCGGCCACATCCCGGGCAGTTGACTCTCGTGTTGTGTTCGTTCTAGAAAAAGCTTGACTCTTTCGATCGCATCGAAGTACTTTGGTTCGCCGGTCAGCTGAGAAAGCCTAGTGAACTCTAGAGATAGAGAACAAGGCGAGGCTGAAGGGTCGTTCGTGCCCGCAATAAGCTCCCCGCTCTTTGTTGCTTTGAAGTCTAACCAGAATGGAGGCATACGGTTAGGGGTGTCGAAAGCAGCATACAGCATGTCCCCTAGCTGGATGGCCTTAGCCAGTAGCACTGGTTCGCCGCTGAGGTCGTAGGCACTGAGAAGACCACCAAGATGGCGAATGGTTGTCTCAAAGACGTTGACGGACGTTTCGACCGTGTTGTCCCAATCAATCTTTGCGATGGACGCCAAGGCCAGCCCAAATTCATCGTGTAGATCCATGATCCACAAGGTATCGAGAGCGTCAACGAGAGTAGCTGCGTAGCCTCCAAAGGTGTTCTTGCCCTTAGCAGATATGGGCATCAGCTCGTCGTACTCCCAGGCGTATTTCTTATAGCTCTCCCAGCTCTTGACAAATGTTTCTCGAACCGCAGCTCGCCGTGAGTCGGACGTCGCATCGTTTGGTTGGCCGCGCTTCGCGCTGGGGGCGAATTGGACACGTGGAAGTTCCTTCGGTGGTTCGGTCGGGAGGTGGTGCATCGATTCTGGAGCAATGGCATATTTGTGTTGATGGCTCGCCCAATCGTAGCTACTTTGCGCAATGGGAATGTTGCCATATTTCGGCCTCGGTCGGTGGTCTGAGGGTTGTAAAGTGTTGAAGAGCAGGAAGCCGAAGAGGATGGCGCCAATGATGATGGAGCGCCGCTGTCGTCGATTAGCCATGTTGTCACATCGAGGATGGTGCCAGTGTTCGCTCAAAGCTTGCTGCAGTATGTAAGCTTTGGCTCTCCAATTAGACCAGTCGATAGCTTTTGAAACCAGCCCGTGGCCCTCGCCGCGGAGCTTGGGGCCAGCTTTCCCCGTCCCCTGGGGCAGCTGTTTGTCTCAGGAGTCAGGAGTAGCAGGAGCTGTGACGTGGCGCCCAATAGCAAACAGCTGGGTCATTTTGTGAGGAACTGCAGCCAATAATGCTGGAGCTGCGTGTTCGCGGGTGTCTGTCCAGGGTGCAAATCAGGCGAGCGGAAAAAAACGCTGGCCGGTGTGGTGCTGGAGTCACTGCCTGTCGGCCTCCGCACTACTTCAATACAGCCAGCCAGTCTACAGCGTCTCAGAGAGTTAGCTTTGATAAGAGACGCGCCAAAGAAGTCCTTCAAGCTCTTTTTCTTGAAGCCAGCCTCCTCTTGGCTCAATAAGTAATATTTCGAGACTCCGTTTGCTCTAACTCTAAACCTTGAGCCTCCATTTTGGACAGTCTACCACGCCTGTACGCCATCCTGTGTCACAATCTTGCCGACGTCGCCATCTCTATCACCTTCTATGACTTTCTTGATCAGCTCGCCGCCCGTCCTTGGCTCTCCAGCCCCCATTTTCTTGAGCAACTCGGGATTGCCTCCCAAGCCAGTAGCCAGGAATCCTGGCGAAATCCCCCAAACCTTGACACCGTCCTGTTCGAAGAGGTAGTGCCAACTCAGCATCACCATGTTTAATGCAACCTTGCTTGAACGGTAGCCCATCGGCGTTGGGCCCTTCGGCCATCCCGCAGGAGTTGTTATCTTGCCCAAGTGCGGCATGAGACCATGGCTCGCGATGGCGGTGAGATTGGAAAGACCGCTGGTGACAAAGAGGAGACGCGGGTCTGATGATTTCAGCAGCAAAGGTGCGAAAGCGTGTGTCATGACGTGGGCACTGGAGGTATTGACGTCGTATGCCTTGTTAAAGGACTCACGGACGGCGGCGATGTCATTGGCGCGGGCGACGATGGTACCGTCGAATGAGGCCCCTGTAGTTGCAATGTCCATGTCAGCTCTCGGAAGGGTCCTGCAAGGGCGGATAAGTTCTCACCGGCATTGTTGACCAGGATATCAACAACTCCATGTTCATCGCTGATTTTCTGGAAAGCTTTTGAGATGGAGTCGTCGCTGGTGACCTCGATCTGCAGGAGCTGCAAAGAGCTCGGGGTAGCAGGGTACCCATCCTTGAGCCGCGTAATGGCTTCATCTCCCTTCTCCGCCGATCTTGATCCTAATATGATGTGATATGGCCTATCGGACTCGAGAAGCTGTTTGACAGCCTCATATCCAATGCCGGTGTTGGCACCAGTAATGAGCACAATCCGCTTGGTGGACATGGTAGATAGCTGTAGTAGCGTCCAGCGAAGCGTCTTAATGATGAGACTAATACAACAACTGTGGATGAATGACAATTCGATTCGTTACCGCCTCTGGTTTTCTTCGTTCCTTGGATAGAATGCGTCCGATGTAAGAATCATTTTAAGCATGCATGAGTGAACGGGCAACCTAGTCCTCCCTTACCACATCGTCGCATTTTGAAGCTCGCGCCCGGATTTAAGCTCCATGGCTCTCTGCGACCGTCGGCACCGCTTTAATCCCGACCACCTAGAAGATGATGCAGCACAACGTAACAACTCCCGTAAAAGCTGCCCCGGCCCGATCCACTGCGGCGATCACGGCCACCTCATTGTCATTTTATGCGCTCGTGAATCCCCGTAACTCGTACTCATTAAAGACGATATAAAGTGCTGCATCGCCGAGGGTGGATCAGGTCGTGGCCGCCGGTTGTCGGTCGTCCACAACGCCGGGTTGTATCCCGCGGGCTGCCCACCGTGCGCCTCCTAAGAGGCGAGAGATTCGGAAACTGTCGCCGAGCGCTGTAGTACCCCGCAAGCACGCCGCTTCTAATTCACTCTCTTCACTCCATCACAATACATCGTGTCCTCGGCCATCTTTCTTGTTTCATATGTGAGATTTATGATCCACGCCTCAAATCAATCTGCTTCACTTGCTTGCCTCTCATGGCGAAATCAGTTCTCATTATCGGTGTCAATGGCACTTTGGGCGCCAAGATCCTAGATGCCCTAGTCGCTTCCCAGTCTTTCAAGCTGAGCGCCCTTAGGCGTGCGGGCTCCAAGAGCACTATCCAGTACCCAGTTGATCAAGTTGCTGTCGTCGAAGTCGATAGCGATCTCTCTTTTGAGGGCTTGAAGAAAGCATTCACTGGGCAAGATGCCGTCATCGTCAGCTTCCGTCTGCGAGACCTTGAACAGCATCTGCGCATTGCTGAGGCCGCGGAGGCCGCCGGCGTAAAGCACCTCATCCCCGCCGATTTCGGCAGCATTGACGCTGATAACCCTCGCGCCCGCGAGCTCATTCCCCTCTATCGCCACAAGAGAGCTGTGCGACTCAAGGCTCAAGAATTGGCCGACAAGAACAATGATTTCGCTTGGACGGGCATTGTCTGCGGTCATTTCTTCGACTGGGGCATTAGAGAAGGGTTTCTCCACGCGTATTTGGACAAGAAAGTGATCGATATCATTGATGGCGGTGATTTGAAAGCATCTGCCGCCACTCTCCCTAGGGTGGGCGAAGCTGTCGTGCGCATCCTCCAGAAGGGTGTGACCGACGTGACGAGAAACAAGACGCTTTTTGTTCAGAGTTTTTGCATCACTCAAAAAGAACTCATCAAGAGTCTAGAGAAGGCAACGGGCGCGGAATGGAAAGTCAACGACCTCAACTCTCAGAAATTCATCGAAGAGCACAAGACGAAGGCAGATGCTGGCGACCACGAAGCAATCGAAGACCTTGTATTTGCAGTCGGCACTTTAGATGCCGATTGGACCAAGCACCCTGACTTCGCCATGAAGGCTTTGGGTTTGGAAGACGAGGACCTAGATACCATAATCGCAGAAATTGTTGCCAACCCAACCGGGAAATGAAGACAACAACGTAGATTTCCCGTATCAAATATATTCAAACTTCGGTCGTCATCACCTAGTAGTCTGCCTTCCACAAATTGCGTTGTGTTGTCGGTTGCAGTCTACATCTCTTGGCTCCCTCCTGACAGCTTCTTGACAGCGTCCGGCAAGTTCTGCATGCCCTCGAGGAACACGTCGAATTCATTCTTAACTTCATCCATGTCCTCATCGATATCATCCGTCCAACGATGAACGTAGATTGTCTTCATCCCCATCTCCTTGACCGCCCTTAGATCGTACGCGTGTGCTGTAACCATGACGACGTCCTCCGCCTTAGCATCTACAAGATCAAGCGCTTTTCTGTAGGCTTCTAGGTTCGGTTTGTAGAGACCCAACAATTGGCTTGAGAAAAGCATGTCGAACTTTAGCCCTGAAGAACGACAAAGGTCCAGTTGCAGCCGACTCGTGCCGTTTGCATGCACGAAGACTTCAAGCCCGAACTCTCGCCTAATGCTTTGTATAGCCTCCTGCACCTCTGGCCATGCGGACTGAGAGTGCCATGCATCGATCATTCTTTGTTTGGTCGAGGTATCAAAGATTGCGGTGTGCTGTGGTAGCCTGTCCAAGATGCTTTCGAGAACGCGTTTCAACGTTACGTCGATGTTTTCTGGGGGAAGATCTTGGAGAAACCTTGCGTTGTTTTCGATGAAGTATTGTCTGCGCCATTCTAACGTGAATTTAGAAGCCTCGCCGCTAGGGATTGAAGACGGCCAAGATTGGAGCACACTTGAGTGCCAGTCGAGGCATGTTCCCATGAAGTCGAAGAAAACAGCCTTGACCCTTTTCGTCATTTTGTTCGAGGATGTTGAAGATTTGTCGTGCTTGGTGTTTAAGGATTTGAGTATGGATTGGCTGTCCAAAACCAGACGGTGGTTTTGGGGGCTTTTCAGGGCTTTTATCCTTTGCTTGTAATGTATCGTAGCTGCAGGTCAGCAATTAGTAATTGCAAAAGCAGTTGATGTCGTCGAAGGGCGTGTCCATCCTCCAAAGTACCGTCTACCTTACGCAACCGCTGCAGACCAGAAATATACAGGATCAGCGTCAAGCATTTCAACAAATCACATAGTCAATAAAGTACCTTGCTCTGGTGCGTTCGTAATCCGTCGGTGGTTGTCTCCATTCCTGGCACAGGGCAGCAACATAGAGTCAAGTGTCCGAACTTGCCATGAATTAGACAGAATTCGCCTACGGAGTCAATTCCAGAGAATATGCACAACGTCCGGCATACATACTTCGTCTGGGTAGTGCTTACGTCCCTCGAGAGCCTTGAATGGATCACATCACCCACACCCAGGAGGCTGAGCCCCATCGCATCCTAAAATACTTATGTAAGGTTCCTGATATCTCGCTATTCCTATCCCATCCCCAACAGCACCACTATTGACTCACGGCGGGTGTTGTGTGACCATATTGTGTACTCATGCACTCGCTTATCATGCGTCTGGCTTGATGATCTAGTGGACGGATAATGTGTTGAAATTGAGATTCTTGATGAGTATGATACCAGACCCTAGCAGGTTTTCTTTTGAACTTCCTCAGCTATATGCATTTTAGAGAAAGGGGAGTCAAGCTACGAAGTCGCCCCTGCGTAAATGTCAAAGCCTTCAATAACCTTATGGCTGGAGAATTGAATGGTCAAGATAAATATTAACCCGGAATCGAGAAAGCCCATTGCGAAATATGGATCAGAAGTTCTTCAGTTGTAGAGTACCTAGCATGAGATATCGTGATAACATGCAATTTAACGTGCAAGGCCTGTATATAATTTAATTGTGAAACAAATATCTCAACCCTCAGTATGTGATGGTTGCCACTTTGCGGACATACTCGTCGTTGCTGCAGTTCAAGATATTCTCGAACATCCATCTGCCCACGTCCTCTCGGCAAATTGTATAACCTATGGCTAAGTTCTCCACGCCCCTGACAGGATCTTCGACACCGACCTTGATCGCAACACCAGAAGTTTCCCTTCCGTTGGTGAGAAAACTAGCGCGGAGAACTGTCCATTCTTCGCCGGAGTTGAAGAGGAGCTCCTCCAACGCGCGTTTATCCTGGTGGGGTGTGGAGAGAAGGCTCTTGTATATGGGATAAATGAAAAACGGTGTGTCTCTGCCGAACTTGGATATGCCGGTACTGCTTTGTCCGATGACACGAGGACGTCCGGAAACCCCTTTTTCGGTGCGCAGAGTCTTGATGGCATCGAGAAGAACAGTCATGCCATGCTCGCATACATGTACGTCCTCAAGAGTCATTTTGCGCAACTCAAACCAGGCACCAATAGTGGAGACGACGAAGTCCACAAAGGATGTTGCGTCATGAGGCGAAACGATACAGTTCTTGATGGCTTCCATGTCGTGGGCGTTTCCCTTGAATACGTGGAGGTTGGGATGGATTTCGGGGGAAAGGACAGACGTAAGCTTGTCAGGGTTCCGACATAGTGCGATGCACGTGAAGCCGGCGGCCAGCGATCGGCGCAAGGCAGCTTGTCCACAGCCGCCAGTGGCCCCGAGGAAGAGGATTGTTTTCGGGGGTTGCATGTTGACGGACTCTACAGTGGAGACGGGTACCGATTACGGATGCGACGATGCGAATGCGGGTACCGGGGTCGGCAAGCCGGGGTGCAGTCAGACGGGGCGGAAGTCCGATCGCAAAGTTGTAATGAGAAGAGATGAGTAGAAGAAGCTGTAGGAAAGCAGTGCAACTGTATACCAGTTTCACTTTGAGTTCCACAGTAATAAAATAAATGCGTGAGGGCCGAGAGGTCTAAGAAGTTGTTGATGGTTATTACAGTGGTGGTCATGACAGCAGTGATGCTCTGAAGCGAGGGAGGCGATGCTCTTTTATCCTTTCCCAAGATCCCAGCGATACAGCGATTCTCTGCAAGGCAGCATCGCAACAGTAAGACAACATCGCGGCGAAGGCTTCATGTTGAGCCGAGTTGCTGGTGGTGGCTTGGGCTACGACCAGGGATTTGGGTCGAAGGATCAGATCCCTGACGCCACAAAGGCATTTCAGCAGTAGGAAAGGGAGTGGACGGTCGAGAATTCCTCCGCCCATACTTCCCGTCCGGATTGTGGCGTCCAATCGGAGTCTTGAATCAGTGGCGGCCCTACATGGCATGGTAAGCTTCTCGGGACAGAAAACGGGACAAACTGGCCGATTCCATGATTCCGTGATACATGATGAGGTGGGCTCAAACCGCACGCGGCCTCCGCCCGGGCACTAGGTCATTCGGTTCTCTTGCAGTTCATCACTCGACCGAAACCCTGCGCCTCTTCGGTTCTGCTGATGCATTGTTCATCACCATCGCCCATTGAGTTCAAACCTTGCTGCCTGCAAAACCCCTCTTCCCTGACTCGTTTGCGATTCTCAATTTTCAATCAGTGACTCCTTCAGGCTTCTGGCGCCGCGTGACTCTCGCCTCCTCGAGCCTGCTCTGCGAAACAGATGCTCCTGAGGCTCTTGAAACCGGCACCCTTCGTTCACATCGCATTCGCCATGGCTCTTCATCTCTTTATCCAGATGACACATGTCGGCCTAGCGTGACATTCCGGATATCGCACACACTCGTCACCATACAACCCTACGAGTATCACTTTGCGACCTCGTCGGGAAATTGGCTTCGAAATTGGCTTCGAACCTGGCATCATTGTCCAGTCTTCGACCAACAAAATTGTCCCGGCAGCCTACAAGATGGGCATCGGCAATACTGTGGGCGACATGCGCATCCCTGTGAACCCAACCTTGAAGCACAAACGTGACGTTTCGTTGTGGCGAAGAGAATCTTCCCTACTCTCATGCGGTAGTGGATGCGGCGATTCACTCAAGCGTGGGCGGCACAGGATCGTTTGAGTTTCATCTGAACTCGCACATCATCTACTTCATAAGGAGCGTGCTGGATGAATCCTAGTGAGCAAGTTATCAAATCACAAGTCACAAGCAAGGGTGCTGGGAACCTTTTCCCTCGGTCGGAGGGTCGTCACGACCCAAGCCTCATCCATGCTGTTTCGTAGATCTCTGACACGAGCTCCCAGCTGTCGGACTACGCATTTTCCTATGGTTACAATAAAGATAGCAGTGTGCCTCCAAATCGAATCACTGGAGCACAGCCAGATGCGATCTGGTAATCGACCCTAGACCAATCATTTAATCCCATCTTGGGTTATTCGACATGCTTGTGGGAAAGTCGGTCCCGGAACTCATCCTGGTGAGGACCATGGTGGTCTTCTTCCAGTACCTAGGCTTCTTATGTTTTATCTACTTCTGGTTTATCTTCGCCATAGCAGGTGTGCCTGGGATTGCCCACCCTGTGTCTATCATAATCGAAGTCATTGGCCTTATCGAAATCGTCTTCTATTTCGCCTTTTATCTTCCATTTCGATCTCGCTTACAGAAGCCGGGCTTCGAAGTCGAACCATTATCGCAGGCCGAGCGCCGACAATTCTTCCAAAAGGGTCTTGACCACGCTCCAGATGTCGAGCAGTACATACGGAAATGGCACTGCAACGCCCAGCTCGGAGATATTCGCAGAGAGAATGTGAAGGACTGGTTGATGTGGGCACTGTTCGACAAGCAGGGCAATCCAGGGGAGCACGACGCCGAGCTCGAGGAATACATCGCCGATGCGGAAGAGCGCGCAGGAGTAACCATCAAGAAAGGATATGGCGACTCTGCCCCGATGCGCCTCAGTTTCGACCCAATCGACATTAGGCATCGCAGCTTGCTGTTCTATCTTGTAAGTTCATCAACTTTCAGCGACGAACCAGTAGCTCACGATACAAAATCAGATAGTAGGTGGTCTCGACCTCTTTGTGACCGTTGTCCTAGCGATCAGAGGGTTCAAGTTTTATCGACAACCGCGCAAGACGTTCTTCTCCGTTTTCCCTCTGCGACCTATGACTCTCCTGGCACCGAATGAATCGAATAGCTCGCAGCTGAGTTACTTTTGCCGTCCGCATTCTTCAAAGGATCATCGCCCGATCCTTTTTATACATGGAGTCGGTGTCGGCCTGCTCCCATACCTATATTGGCTGTGGACTATTCCCAAGGACGTCGGTGTGCTCTGCGTCGAGATACTACCCGTCTCTTCACGCATTTGCCCGCCGTTGCCCCCAACCGACGAGCTAGTCGCCGGCATGGATGCAATTATTCAGCAACAAAATTATAACGACTTTGTCTTTGTGGGAAACTCCTTTGGTACCCTGTTTGCGGCGCCCCTCCTCAAGAAACCAGACCTGGCGAGACGCATAAACTCCATCGTCCTCATCGATCCCGTTTCGCTGTTGCTCCATCTTCCTGCAGTAGCCTACAATTTTACTCGACGAACACCGAAATGGGGCAATGAATGGGAGATCTGGTTCGTAGCCACGGACGCGATGACAGCGCACACCTTAGCGAGGCGCTTCCGCTGGCAGGACTTTATTCTCTGGACCCCCGAGCTTCAAGGAAAACGCACGACAGTAGTCTTGGGCGGCGAGGACTGCGTGACAGATCCAGACGCGGTGGCCAGCTATGTCTACTTTGGCGACCTCAACTACAGCCGCGCCGATAAGCACGAGTGGTCCACTACGCCCGACAGATGGTCAGGGCAAGGGGAGCTGGAGCTGATGTACCTGGCTGGCATGGACCACGGACAGGCATTTCTCAGTATCAAGCATATGCCGCGGATAGGGAACGTGGTATTAGAGTACACAAAACTAGACCAAGAGATGGAATCCCGACAGGCAGAAGCTGTGAAAGAAGAGGAGCAAAACCAGATTTGAACGACTTTATGATTTATGAGGGGTCTATCTCCAAGCCGGTGCTCTTCGGACTAGAGTCGAGAGGTTGATGGTCGGGAACCTGCCTTCGCACGCAATAGTCACGATATCCACATGTACATCGCAACGAGAAGATAAAAAATGATCGTCTTCCCCTGCGACTGAACCGAATACACGTCCTGGGTAATTTTTGGTGTCCTAGGTAATCTATGACAGAGAGGATGAAGACGCGGGAGACGCGGAAGATGCGCAAGACTCAAGCGGTCGCATGCCAACCCCCCACCTTTCCCGTGCACCCTAAGCACCTCGGCTTGCCGTGTCTTTTCTTTTCCGAGATGTATCGATTGCGAGAAAAGGAATTTGGGAATCTTGGCCTTGCTTGACGCAAGGGGTTTTCAGGATCGGCGCGGCCCTAAGGCGTAACAGTTTAATCGATTGAAACGCTGCATCGCCACTCGAAATAACCAGATGCTTGCCTTTACCAGGGTCTAAGATGAGGTATCCTGAGCCACGACACGTCCTTCCTACACGCGACGCGTCCTGGCCTTCGGAACAGTTGGAATTGATGGTACCTCCCGTTCGAGACGCTTGAGTGATTGAGCGATGGCTTCTTCGTCGATAAAAACCAGAGCTTCCTCCTCAGAACTTTCGTCCAGGTTTACGGTTTACTCTCCACCGATTCTTCCACCCTTACCGCAACCATGACCGACGTCGAGGATGAAGGCGAAGATCCCACCAACCTCGTGCAATGCATGTTGCGTTCTATTTGCAAAAACATGGAAGTGAGCTGCGCAAGAGAGGTCATTCCCGAAGTGCACAGTCCACATGTTTTCACCGTGGAATTCCTCAGGCCTCTTTACCTCATTTGCGCCTTCCTCGACATCAGTCCTGAAGGCAAGCAACTTGGCGACACAGCAATAACCCAGCTAACCTGTTTGATAGTATGGGTCGGTATCCTCGTGGAAGCAGCCAACCTGCTGGCCTGTCAGCGACTCAAAATCGACCAACGCGAAAATCAGGTTCGTTTTTGGAGGCGGGACCGGCGAAAGAAGCATCGCAAGTCACCATGCTGCGCGTGCTGTCTTTGCCTCCCAGGCTGCCTTCGTTGTGACGCCGAGCTACAGGTGCAGTCTTACGAAGAACCACCACGAAAGCAGGATCGGTTTGAGCTCCTGTTTAGGAAGTCCCATTTGTGGAATATATACTACGCTATGTGTGGTGTATCGGTACGTCAGGTGTAGAAGGGGTTTCGCATTTCACTCATCTAACACTTGGTTCGGGGTCAAGAGCCCATTCGATAGGTTGCCCGGAATCCAGCTTTGGAAAAGCCAACAATCGCATGTAAGTAACGCCGGTACGCTGGTCAGACCCTCGTAACATTTGGCTAGAAAACCTATCGGCTGGAAGCGTTTCTCGTTAAGCAATCAGGGAGAAAGTACGAACTCCAGATGACATGCATGAGGTACGGGCCTGCAAGGCATGTGCTCGAGATCGAGGGACTACGGACAGAGCTGCAGCGCAAGAAAGAGGCGATGGAGGCTCTGTTGGCGGAGAACGAGCGGTTGCAGGCGGAGATTTCGCACCTGAGGTTGGAGGCTTCGGTGCGGAGGTCGGAGAATAAACAGCTTTTGAAGCTACTTGAGGCGGCAGGCGTGCCGGCGCCGTCTCTGCGTGAGCTTTCGTCGTTAGCTGCGGCTGATGACGAAATTCTGGGAGCGGGAGTCGTGGAATCAACTTCTGGTTACGAAGGGGGGTAAGACAGCTCTCATCACCCGAGATAAAGCCACCCTTGCTCACACAGCTGACACTCTGACTAGTGGCTTGGATGCTGGCTCTCTTAATGACCAGGTTGGGCCACTGCCTAACATAACTGTGTTGGCGCAAACAAACCGCAAGAAAACAAGGAAGCAGCGCGCCAAGTCGGCTCGGGAGCGCAACCGGCGACGAAAGCACGAGAAACAGCTATACCAACAGCTGTATGGAGAGCAAGGTAGCATCGAGAAACCTCCGCAGCCTCATAGAAAGGCGGGCCGTTTGAGGCGCCGACCTATGAATGTCTGTCGTGGTCCCAACCTATCCTGCAAACAGCGGGCTCTGAATCGAGCGACCTGGGAAAGGTTTGAGACAACTCTAAGACCGGACATTCGGAGAGAAATCAAGGCAGTTACGACAGCCTTCTGGTCCTCTGTGGTTTGGGGGAGACGTTTGTCAAGAAGGGCACGAAGTGAGTTCTTAGAGGCCTATCGGACGTTTCTCAGTACACACGCCCGTTTGTCAGACCCAGTCAAGGTAGCGCCCAGTGACAGATTGATGGGTATGTTGCGGACAGCTAGGCGTGGCTTCAAACAACACCTTGATTATATTCGGTCAGAAGGCGCCTTGGGCTTGGAGGGACCGGAAAGGATGTTGAGCGAGTTTGAGGTATTGTGTATGGAGAAGTTCAGAATGTAGAATTGGATTGCTAGCTATACATTAAAATGATTTTCAGCCAGGGCTAGTTCCACACGTCGTCCTTGTTCCTCTTTGTGCTTAATTGATGGAGGTGATTGATCTGGTTGTCAATTAGCATCGCGATGTCGAGTCGACAGGCAGCCAATACACACGCAAAGGAACCAATCCAATGTCATTGTATACAGCCTGTGGAAGCCCGCAACATCTTGGTGTAAACGCGCCAATTCTTAAACATCTTTATGTTATATAGCTGGACACCCTTCAATGTTGCGTTGCCTCCTGTTCCTTCCTGGCATGCCCCCTTAACTTGCTTAGCCATGTGCATCGGGAGTACTTAGCTTTCCCGCCTTGAGTGATCAGCTTTAGAAGGCTCAGCTCTATACGTGGCAGATATGTCTTTCAATGCCCATGGTCACGTTTCTTACACTAGCAAAGAGCCAAGGGCTGTAATATTTAGAGGACGTTAGTACTTGTTCAGCTGAATTTCGAAACATTGCACCAGTGAATCATCAGCCCTCAAGCCCAGTGCGTCAATTCGACACATTTATTAGCTTAGACAAACTCATGAAGTATATGGAAGGTTGTGATACATGCAGAGGACGCGTCCTGATCCTACAGTCGCTAGCGCGGCGTGTCCGCTTTATCGTCGATCTCGTTACTTCGGATATTTATTTACGTTACACATCATGGCTTAGGCGCGTCTGTCAAGGGCACATATCGAACACCGAAAAGCTTCTCCTTGACGATGGAGCCATCGTCCTTCTTGTCAATGGCCCAGACATACTGGTCGTAGCCGTTGTCGTCCTCGACGGGGATGAACATTCTGTACTGCAGTCAGCCCCCGTGACGACCGTCGTCAATATGCAGGCAGTCAACGACTCACCTGCCCGGCGCGCGCAGCTGATCCACCAGCTCCTGATGGAGCTCCACGGCTGCAGCGCCAACGTGGATGGCATCCCACCCGGTGCCGTCTCCCTCTTCTCCTGGCCGCGGGGCTTCTACCCACCCCTTCCTCCCATCGCCTTTGTGAAATCGCACCTTGCCGCTGTCCAGCAAAGCCCGCCCTTCGTCGCTTTTCCGCATGTTGCGCTCTCCCAGGTCCCTCAGCGCTCCAATGTGTTCCAGTCCGACTACCAGGCCCTTTTCTCCCACGAGCTCCGCGAGCAAATGCGTCAGGTACCCCGATCCCGAGCCAATGTCCAGCACGCGCGGGGCTGGTTTCGTCGCAGAGGGGATGAGGTGCGGGAGGAGGGACTCGGCAGCGGTGGCATGCATGTGTGGCGCGGAGATGGTTGCTTTGTGACCGATGGACTGGGGAGAGTCTTCGTAGGGGGCGGAGGGAGCGTAGTATGCGCGGTCAACCTAGAATGTCAGTACCTCTGCTCGCGCCAGCCGTTCCCTCGGCGAAGTGACGAGGCATGCCATGTACCTTGAGAAAGGCGTCCTTGACCCGTTGATCCTTGATGAGCCCATTACGCCACATGTTCTCGACGAGGTCTTTGTTTGATGCACCGGAGCTCCGCCAGGCCATCCTGAAGTTGAGAGGGGGGGAGCGGTGCACTTGGCGTGTGGTTCGGTCGTTGATCGAGCTTGGGACGAGCGTGAGAGCTCTCCGAACGAGACGGTACCGAGCAATCGTGGCGGCGAATAACTCTGAATAATGATGAAACGGATGGAAAGGCTCGGGGGTCCTGAAGAAGGTGGACAACTGTCTCGCGGTGTATTGAGTTAGGTACGCTTCTTGCCTAGGTGCTTATCAACATGAAGAATGGAAGGCGCATCTAGGTAAGGTGTACAGATGTGGCGGCAGCAGGTCAATGTTCTCGAGCGATGGTTCGCATGGAATGATGTAACCCGCTTCCCCAGAGCTTCTAGAGCCGCTGGAGATGAGGGGCAACTGCGGTAAGCCGTTGCAGTTTCGAGCCCACAACACCCCGGCGAGCGCCAAACCTTCGTCCCCGCTTACGGATCATCCCGCTGCGACCACTAAATTCCCTTGAAAGATTCCCCACGAGCATCGCAGGAATGTCACCGTTTTGCTCCCTTTAGACCAACCGCGTCAGGCAATAATCAACGCTGTCGAAATCTGTTTGGCACTGCCGAATTGCGGCGTTATTTTCTTGTCACACTAGTCGGGCAGTCGGAGAGCAGGTGTACTAGAAACTCAGTTGTGATACTGAAGGAGGCCTCGCGCCCCCATGGCCATAGATATATGCAGATTACCCGACGCCGTGAATTCCCATCCCATTAGCACCCCACGATGACAAAGCCAAAGAAATAGTAAAGGGTGCCATTGTTGAAGACTTTTTGTCCAGTAAACAGACAGCCTGCGACACATTGCTGCGCGTTGTGATGCATAAAGACGCCAAAGCTAAACCACTCTCTCCGTCGATTCGCCCTCGGCAATGATGGGCACGGGCAGGCCGCGGTCCGGGCTCTGGAGCACCAGCTGCTCGTGTCGCCTCGCCTTCAGATAGTCGCTGACAGATCTGATAAGGACGAACCATCCAACAACCATTAGAATGTAGGCGATCCACTCCTGTCCAGTGATGTCCGTCACGCCGCCGCCACCCTCGCCCGTTACCGCGTTGGGGTCGAAGTTATGAGAATTCGGGTCGGGAGGCGCAGCGTAGCCATCTTGGCCGTTCATCTTGGGTGGATGGTCACCCTCCGTCGTTCCCTTCATGTAGAAGCCGTACTGGATTAGCGTGATGCCGAGGCCCGCGCGCGAACCGTTCTTGGCTGCGTGGGTCGAGTGCAGGAGATAGGTGAGGATGAAGCCGACGATCTGGAAGGACATGGAGATCATGCCGTTCCAGACAAAACTGAAGAGTGAGCCAACCGGCATGCCGTCGATGTAGACTTCGTCGGGGCCGCCGAGGCCAGGGGCGAGGATCGTGGTTTCCCAGTAGGGGGGAGCGGCATCGGCAGCGGCCTGCTCGTACGTCTGTGTTGTGTCAGTATTCGGACCAAGTCATGGGTATTCTGCCCTGGGGGTTCATGCGACATACGGGAGGTTGCTCTTCCTTCACCTCGCTTCCACGCTCGGGTTTCGCAGTCAAGTTGGAAAAGACGCCTTCATTCTGGATGCCGCTGCCGTAAATGCGGAAGGGCGTTGTCGGGCCGCCGGCGGTGGTGGAGGCTGTTGGTGGCAGTTGTGTGACATGGCGTTCGGGCTGGGGTCTCGAGTCGGAGGAAGGGTTGCGTGATGCGTCGCGGGAAACCTGGGTGGAGTCGGCGCGGACTAAGCGTTGTCGGTCATCGGCGTCGTCATCGCTATCGTCACCGTCGGTATCGAAGGCGTCTGCCAGGGCGGGATCAACTCCACGACGGTCGCGCGAGGACGCTCTGGAGTGGAAAGAGGGCGGTGGTGAGTTGGGAACGGGCTGTGATTGTCGTCTTGGCGGAGCGGAGTTGGGGGCGTCGAAGTCGTCTTCGTCGTGATCATGGGCATTCACCTGAAGGAACAGGACGTCAGTACGTGTGTCGCGGCGGTGGAAGGTATCGGGGCCAGGCCATGACGACTTACCCTCTCGTAACGTCCAGCCATCTTGACGGATTTTTTTGGGTCGTTTCAAGGCGGCGTGTTTAAATCGAGGAAGCCGAAATGCCCCTTTCGCCACTGCGGACGATGCGACTAGCGTTGATTGAAACGGCGAGAGGAAGATGGGAAAAGGTCAGGCAGGGAACGTCGGAAGAAGATGGGGTTGGGAGGAACGCGGAGGAAAAGAAACAAAGCGGAAAGGAGAAATGTCGATCGTCAGTCGGAATCGTAGGAGACGTCGGAGGGAAGAAAGGCGGCAAAAGGAATGACGGGTGTTTGGAGGTTGCTAAAGAACAATGCAAGGAAAAGACGACGAGGGCGACGGGAAACAGCCGTAGCGGGCGGGCTTCTGCTGCTGTTCCTCCTGCAGTCACGGCGGTTGGCTCGGTGTGTTTTGGGGGGCAGCCGACGGAGCTGAGGTGCACCTCACTACAGTGTAAGGGGCGAAAGTACGGGTGGACTGTGGAGGCTTATGCGTCGACTTCCGTGCCTTGGGTGTCTTACGTAAGGCGGGCTTTGCGACAATAAAGGCGCCAAAATGCCTGGAGCCCCTGTGCCCCTGTGGCAGTGATGCCCTTTGACATGGCCCGGGAATACCTTACCTCCTGCGCTAAGCCCTTCCAGCTTAGCAGGCCGTGCCTGGGCCGAAGGTGCTGGAACTCGTGAAGGGAAATGCGTGAGGTGGGCACGAGACAGCTGGGCAACGTCGATCATGTGACCTGCCCATGTACTCCCGCGAACCTGTTGATTTCTGCCCTGGTGAGGGCGATCATTGGTAGGCTGACGGCTTGGTCTACAGCGTAGGCTTCGTCTCTCGACACTGGCATGGCCTGGGAATGGGGGCAATTTGGAATGCTTCAGGCAATATGGTTGTTTCTATCTTACCAACCAATGACATTGACATACCTCGCTTGACCATGACAATGATGAAGATGGAGAGCGACGACCGACCCATTTCATTCCATCGTTCCAAGTACAATAGCTCGATATCTATAGCCACATAGTTGCTTATGTTACACGTTCTACAGACATGATTCTACCCCAGCTCAACCTCGCTGTCCCCTTATGGTGTTCTGCTGCTGCTTCGTCTGCCTCAAAAAGGTGTTGGAAGGCTGCAGGGTTTCTCAATAAATGACTGTTGCCTAGGTACTCAGCCTGTCAAAACGAGATAAGATGCAGCAATGCGGATTAAGGCACTACGCAAGTCAAGAGACATCAATCACAAGGACTTAAATCACATATGTCCAAGGTAAGGTGGTTTCGGGTGCACGTTTGCCCCTCGTGCTTGCGGGAAGGCCCTCGTCAAGAGCCAATCATGAATCTCGCAATAATCCACCCCAAAGCTGCTCTGCCGATTGCCGGAACGGGTAAGCTCCGGCGCAGCGTGCGCTCCAGAAATTAATTTCTGCGTCTGCCAGCGCAGAAATCCTTGACGTCGATGACGGCGTCTTCCATCTTTTGCGACTTCGCCATCTCGTCGCATTGATTCCTCCTTCCGCCGACAAGGATTCACTTCCACGACGAGACCATGTTGGGAGAGTAACAGTTAGATATTCCACCCTTTCCGTTCTCTTCAAAATGGCCAGGTCAACAAGCGTGAGTACTTCTCTTTTTCGCTGCAGCTCCCACGATGCGTCCCTCCGTTGCTTACACGGTTTTACTGCAGCAAGCATATAAGCACTTCCAGCGCGCTCTGGCGCTGTGGCCGAAAGACAACCTCCGCCCCGAAGTCCAGTTCCCCGAATTCGCCGCCCGAGGCCTCGAGAGGAGGTTCGCCAACCCCGCCGTCGACGAGTTGAGCGAGCTGAAGCAGGCCAACGCCCTTTACGCCCTGGCCGACGACAGGTTCAAGAAGCAGGTGTGTGCCACGGCCCCGCGCGACGGTCTTACCTCCCGCTGACCGCCCTCAGTTTCCCTTGAACGGCGAGCTGCTGCAGCCCAAGAGCCAGCCCACATATTTCAATGATTTGCTGAGAGAGCTCGAGGAGGCCCCCACGAGAGGCTGGCTGCAGAACATGTCCAAGAAGCTCAGCGGCATGTTCAGATTCCAGTAACGAAGGACACGATACATCACATACCCCGCGCATGTCGCACCGTCCCCGGCAAGACCATATCCCCTTGCGAGACGTTATTGCTGGATCCTCAACTACCTATGTACAGTACCATGTATAATATCTGTACCGCGAATCGTGTGTCTATGCCAATACAAAGTAGACCCAAACGCCATTCTATTTTCACGTACCAACGTTTCTTAAATGTATCGTCTCTCGGGATCCATCTTGTCCATGAAATCCATGCTCTTCTCGTACATGGTAAACACCAGCCCTCCGCTCACGATGAGACGGGCCAGACGAGGCAGCGCACCGCTCCAGAACGTCAATATCCCCTCCTGCTTGAAGATCATGCCCGCGCAACGGAACGAGTTGCCGTACTGCGTGCGTGCCTCGATGCTCTGCATCCTGGTCTTGATTGTATCGAGGGGCTGCGTGACGTAGACCGTGATCAGGCCGGCGATGCCGCCCATGGCGAAGGTGCCGACGGCGCCGAGCTTCTCCCCGGGCGCTGTGTAGGACTCGGCCAGCTGCTTGAGCATGTTGTATGCGCCGAATCGGGTGGCACTGTTGGCCGCTTGACGTGCCGTCGTGGGGACGAAGCCCTGGAAGAAACCGCGGAGTCCACGTTCGCGGGCGATTATGGGGACGGCGTGCAGGAAGCCGCGCATGCGAGGCTTGGGGGATTTCCTATCGTCGATACTGCGAGGCAAATGGTTAGCAGGGCGGTGGCGAGACTCGCCGGGATGAGAATTGACCTACAGCGTCGTCTTGATACTCTCAAACGGCGTCACGGCCAGCGCGGACTCTGTGACGCCGGCGCCGAAGCCGGCAATGACCGTCTTGGGGCCCGAGATCTTGCCGTCGGCATCGGCGAGGAGCCTCTTGTACTGGTCAAACGCGACAAATCCTGCCAATCGTTAGTAGTCGTCATCGCACACGGGCGCGTAGTCGACGTACGGATTCCCGCCTTGAGGGAGTTGCCAATGATCAGCGTGGTGCATCCAGCATACCACTGCTTGCCAAAGGGCGGCCAGGGCAGCTTCTTGCCGTCGGCCAGTTGGCGGTTCAGTTGCGACCGGGTCTTGGCGACTATCGCGGGGGGTCAGAGGCAATTCGAGAGGGGCGTTCGGTTGTAGGAAGTCTTACATTCGGCAGGGTACGTGATGGCTGTGGGTGCGATTAGCTCAAGTCATTGTGATGTAAACGAGTCCCGTCGTCATTACTCACCAATCTCCAGGGCGCCGGCCGTAGATCCAGCGATGATGGATCGCAGGACCGTAGGGCCCCCCTTCTTGACGGGCTGCGACTCATCCTTGGTCGCCGCGGGGGCGGTCGTCGCGGTCGACATCGTGGAGTGCGGTGGGCGGGATGTGCCGAGAAGGACGGGTAATCGATGCTGGCACGGCTGGTTTTCGGGTGTTCACTCTCTCTTTTTTTTCTTCCCCTCCAAAGAGCTCGTCTTGCGTGCAGGCGCAAGCGTCGTGCCAGCGCTCGTGCACCTGCGTCCGAAATCGCGGGGTGTGGAGACCACTGACAAACTCATCTCGGGTACGTACTGCCTGACGTAACTCTTCACCGACACACCGAACTGTTGCTTTCGACTAACAGCAGTTTAGTCAATGACGAACCGCTTGATTCCGTTTCTTTACTAAGAATGATGATTAAATCATCTTTTGTTTCTTCGATCTTTCTAAGTGAACTTGGAAATAGTCAAAGACCAGAGCAGACTATGTGTTCTTATTCTCTGGCGCCGGCCATCAGATACCTTTCCAAGCTTTTATATCACACTTCACTTACATACACTTATACACAGCATGCTTGCCATCATTTAAAACAGACGCAGTTATGGCCTGGTTCCAGGCCCAGTCCATGACACCCATACCCAACACGCCAGCAACAACGTAAGCGTCGTTCAAATCGATACATTCAACCACAATATGCCTTACGAGAAAACTTGTACTTGACAGAAGACGCTTTACCCAACTAGACAACATTCACCCATGATATTCACTTGGGAACACAGACGCAGCATTGGGGGCAAAAGGCTTAATTACAGCTAAAGAAGACATGGCCCCGTCTCTCTAGTCTATCAAAGACTGTCGTATATATATACAATGAAACCAAATCCGCCGTTGTCGGACAGAGCATTTACTGCATGGCAGGGACCTTGATGGAGGCAATGGTCCAGACCTTGCCGCCCTCGCTGCTGGTAAGACCGGTGTAGACGGCACCCTGGCTGGAGCCGATGGTCTCGCCGAAGGAGGTATCCGCGTTGGAGAGGGTGATGACGGTGTTGGCGTAGGTCTGCTCAGCAATGGTACCGGTGCAGCCGTCGTTGCACTCGGTGCCGGTTCCGTAACCCCTCATGAAGGGGCCGGACTTGTGGTCGAGCGAGCTGATGACCTTGCCGGAGGACACGTCCGTGACGGTCTGGCGCCAGGTGTTCTGGTCGGACTGGAGGGTGTAGTCGATCTTGATGGACTGGTCGCCCTTGACGGGGGCGGACGTCTCGCTGTCGATCTGGCCGAACGAACCGAAGACGGAGGCGCGGACGCACCACTGGCCGCTGGTGGCACCGCACCAGCTGTTGTCGGGCCAGGACTCGAGGGTGGTCTGGATGAGGTCGCCGGTGCCGTTGGACATGCCGGGCCAGAGGAAGAGGACGCCGGCCTGGGTCGGGGGAGCAGCGCCGGGGGTCGGGGGAGCAGCGCCGGGGGTCAGGGTGGTGACGGCCTTGACGATGGTGGACTTGGAGGGACCGAGGGAGACGGCGCCGCCCCAAGAGTCGCGCTTGGCGAATCCAGTCTTGGTCGGGCCCTGGATGGGGAAGATGCCGGGGAAGGCCATGGCCGAGGCCGGGAGGACGGCCATGACAAGGGTAGACAGCTGCATGATGGCGGTTGTTGGTTTGTGTATGAAAAGAACGGTTGGAACGAATGTAAAGATCTGATAGAGAACGGTATGAACAGAGAAGTGAACGCGACGAGCTGCGAGACAAGATACAAACACAAAGATGAGGCGGCAACTGGAGTTCTTTATACTACATTACATCTCGTTCTTGGCCTTCTAGAACCAACAAGGTCCCAGGCCGCTCCTTCGAAGCACGCGAAATGAGAGGAGCTCAATACAACGTAACACTGTTCAAAAGCGGAGGAGAGGTTCTGGCCCATCACCCGTCGCAAGAACGGAGATATCCTCCATTTGGGTGTCTACTAGGCTGTAAGGGAGTGGCCCGATGGAGCGCTTGTCAACTTCGTCTAGGGTCCGAGGAGAAAATTCCACGATAGGGGGACGACAGAAGCGCGTGTGGACTAGAACATGGGGAAGATTTGCCGGTGGGATGTGGTAGTCCGCCGGAGGAATCCTTCTCGTTGGTCACTACCCGTAAAAGAGGGTTGGAAACACTAGTCAAATCAGAGCCTGTCCACCCTCGGCCGAGTCTAGAAAACGGAGCATTATGTGAGGCTGATATAGCTCCCGGATCGTTGGGACCAGACCTCTATTCAAAAGTGAACCGTGAAACGAACTCATGATAGGCGGGAAAACGAGAATCAACTCAAAGGGGGAAGAAAAGGTGACTGCTGAGCTCTAAACGCACGACCTGGACTGCAAAGTCTCAGGGGGTAAGTCGGACTTTGCGTCCCTCATCTTCATGACTCTTGCTCCATTTCCGGATCCCGGGGCAACAGCGCTTTGAAGTCACCAGAGGCCCATCAATGAAATCCCGGAAAAGACCACATCTATCTGCCAAGTCGGCAGGTGGTCCGGACCACGATGTGACGATGCCTCTTAGCCGTGGGTGATATTCTCCCACCAGTGGTAGCGCAGTTGCCGGGATAGCAGGGACCAGCACTCGGAATCCCACCCGATTGACGCCTCTCGCTAAGAAGTGCGTGGTATGGTCCAGATAGCCTTTAACCGTAAAAGGAACAACAAACACTCTATTGTTTGCAATATCTCGCTACAAAGAGTTCGTTTTCGGTTCACCGTTGGTGCCCCTGAATAAAAATCAGACGAGCGAGGGGCACGTTGAACAATGAAAAGACGGACTAGTCCGGCCCTGTAAACGGGGCCATGTGCCGACGACCGGCCAGATGACGTAAGGAAACACTTTGTGTCAAACAAAGGGGCAGCGAGGCGATGAAATTGGAAGTCCGGCCGACATCCGCGTTGGGGGAAAGGAAGCGACTGAGGGCGCTTCGAGCAGGTATTTCCGCCGGGTTGTGGCGTGGAATTCCGAGGGGGCATGCCTTTGGGCGGAAACATGGCATGAGTGCAGACCGGACTTGGCGCCGCGCCGTGATGTCGGGAATTTCAGAATGCGGAGGACCCGAGGCGGCCGTTGGGGTGCAGAAGTCTCCGTGTGCACGACCGATCGCCCGGTGCAAAATGTCCGACTGGTCGCCGGCGATGGTCACCTGGGGCCGGCAGTCTGGGCACAAGGCCGTCAAGCCTCCCGGATTACGAACCCCCAAAGACAGCTGACGTCGATTAGCCTTTGTACCCTACCTACCTAGTACTTGTGCTGAAGGTGTTCGTCGCGTGAAATGGCAGGATTCGGGATTCGCAAGGGATGAAGATCCTGGATGATTGACACGATTGAAAATAGAACAGCGGGAGAGACAACTTAGCTCACACAAGGCTCCATGGATGTGCATTCGGGTTGGAGATGTGACATCACCGTCGTCAATCTCGACAGCGTTCGACACATCATCGTCAACGTCGTCGACAGGCGTGATGCGCCCAGGTGATGCAAGAATGTGAAGGGCGGCTGGCGTGGACGACGAGCTAGGGAGTGCGGCAGTCACAGGCCGAGAATGGGTGTTGGCCACACTCATGGCATCGCCGGGGAACCCAAGCTTTCAACCCAGAGGCTTGGGTTGAAAGTTTCCACCTGCCAGCTGGCCCTCGACAAGGACATGGCCCGCTGAACGGGCTGCTGTCTTAGTCCGAGGCAAGCGGCGTCTTCCAGGGGAGGAACGGGTATTCGTACGAGCCAAGCCAGCCGTGCCAGCTTCTTCTGTGCGAGGCGCAAGTGTGGCTAAGCTGCCGCTTGTCTTTTGGTGATGAAGACTGTCCCCCCCGAGAGTTAGGTACTATTCGTAAGTACCTCGGGGTCCCTGGGATACCCGTCTCAGGGCCTTGCGGCACGCGCGGGTGTGCCCCTGTGCCGCGTTGGGCTTGCCGCCACAGCGGACACTGGACCCTTGATGTTGACGTGGAAGGGGGCCAAGGTCCTGTCGAGGTGAGATGTCTCTATTCGTTTCCGTTGCACTGTTGCAGAGGTCGCTCTGTATGGCCGGCGTCAATGTGTGAGTTGGCGTCGAGAGCGAGGAAACGATGGAGACGAGGGGCTCCTGGTTAGGTGTTTTGTCGACTGACTCTATGCAAGATGAGACTGCAAGTGTATCCCCAACTCTAAGAGGCTGGTGGATGTTCTCGGGGCGACGCTGATCTTCATGCGAATATGCTTATTCGTCCAAGTCGGCCCCCAGTGAATGCTTCATCCCTGTTCCCTTTCCACAGCTCGAGCCTCGAGCCCCTCAGTGCTCGGCGTCTCCTTGCCTTACCCGCTGCGGCCAAAATCCAATCCAATATTCATCCCCCTTTGGCGGTTGACATGTGCCGTCGACCCATATCAGCATGTCTGGACTCAGCTGCCATGGCCATGCCGTACCATTATGTGTGTCCATACATGCAATTCCTTTGGACGTCGTGTCTTTCAGGGTCTGTTTCAATGTCCAGGGGTCTTGAGCATTAGTGCATGGAATACCAGGGGACTCGAAGGGCAATCCGAGACCATTCATCGTCATCCAGCGTCTGGAGCGAGACAACGACAGCCTCATCAGCCCAGCTAAGCAGAGGGGCAGATCAAGCTGATAGAGTGCGAGTGAAGCTCACGCAAACACGACATGGTACGATGCAGGCAGGGCTGCTTGCCGCATGTGCGTCGCTGTCGCTGCATCATCCAGTCGCCCCGAGCTCATCCCGTCCCATCCATCCATCCATCCAACCATCAGTAACCTCCCGTGCCTCCCTTTCTTTGGCCCCCCATATCCTTTCCGTGGTTCCGTCCCATTTCGCTCAGTCACCCAAGATACAGCTGAGGAAAGGATGCGAAAAATAGCACAGGCCCTGCCTAATACGTCCCTACTTGGAAGTTGGTGAACCTACCCCTCCCCTCCTTCACACGACAATCCTCCCGGCTCTGGATCTGCCCCTCATGCAGGCGGCAACCTTTTCTCAACCTCAGCACCCAGAAAAGTCTGGTGCACAGTCAGACACGAGAAAGACGACGGCGACGAAGACGAGGCCAAGTTAGACTCTGATCCGTGCCTCTGTTTGAGTTGAGTTGAGTTGAGGCAAGTTAGATTGGAACAGGCTGGGAGGGGGGAACAATTCGTTTCTTCTCAGTGTTCAATTTGCCGCCAAGACCAGGCGCCGCCCACACTCATCTCCCGCCTTTAAATTATCATCAACGCCGTCGCCGTCCCCGAAGCCCGTCCGCTGGCTGCTGCATTAACATTTCCCGTCCCAAAATAAAGCGGCAGACAAGAGAAGCCGGCAGAAGAATAGACACCTCTCTCATCAGCTCTACAAAACGGCGTTAAAGGGCACTCGCGGAACCCGGAGGTCGCTCTGCTTCTCGTTGTTTCGCTGCTTCGCACGGCAATCGCAGCTCACTGCTTCCGCGGAACAGCACAGCCCCAGCCGGCTGACGACTCGTTTTTGCCATTGGAACAAACACCCTGCCGTGACCTGTTCAGCCACCGACTGCGATCAGTTACCTACCTAGTCATCATCATTGTCAGCAGCAGCAGCAGCAGCAGTTGCCGAGTAATTCCAGGCTGGCCAGCTAAGGATTCTCGCTCCAGGAACAGAGGCCGACGCCCCGGCTTTCAGTCGCAAAAGCACACTCGGGAGACTAGAGAAGGACGGCAAAGAAACAAACAAACACAAGAAAACAACATCCAGGCACCGAGTTCAATTTCCTGGTTTCTTTTTCCTCCTAAGCCTCGACTCTGACCTCATCCAATCCCTAACGTCCGTGGTTCCCGCGTCCTTCGTCGCCTCAGACACACGCCTCATCACCAGCAAAACGAACCAACCAGCCAGCCCGCTCGTCCCAAGACTTTGGTCTTGTTTTTTTTCAGGTACGGAATACGCAGCACACACTCTTCTCAGACGCGCACACACACACACATATATACATACACACACGAACAACAACGAATCCAATACGGACAGTCTCGTGTACACGTTGTCCATTCGTCGATTTCCTCAGACGCCGCTTTCCCTCCAGCCCACCGACGTCGTCGTCCTTCGTTTTAACTCTTTCCACACGCACACGCCCCCAACCACCCGAGCCGTCTGCAGCGTCGATCACCTCTTACTCAGATCGCTCCAACCACGCCAGCATTTCTTTCTTTCGTTAATTCTCCTCAGGGACCGGTGTCCGGACCCCCATCATCGCAAACTCTAGACGGCTTCGGCCCACACCAGCTCGCGACCTGTGACGGTGACAGCGCCAGCTACCTGGTCACCCCGGCCACCCGTCTCCGCCCTCAGCAGTCCACGTCCACGTCCACCCCCGCCGCCGCTGGGCCCGTTTCGCGGCACTTGGGAGCTGAGGTACCTGAGCTTGGGCAGAGATAATTTGGAGTGGGCTGTGAACGCTCCCGCCTCACATCACCTCCTCCCCGTCTTGGCTCAGCCACTCTTTTCAACCACTCACTCACACACACCAACACCACAAGACAATACAATACAATCCAACACGCACGCCTTGCTTGCATACGTACGCGCACTTACACACCACCACCACCACATCTCAGCTCATCCTCCCGACCTGCACTCCGTCACATTGTTCACCCAAGAACAAAACCCGCCCACACTCCTCCCGTCTGGCCCCGCGGAGAATTCATCTCTCTTCAGAATGGCCACCCAGATCGAGGCGAGGTCTCTGGCCTCGCTCAACTACCTGGCCGCCAACCCGCCCCAATACCCTCACAACCCGGCCGGCGAGCGCCAGGAACCGTTAACTCTCTACATTTCACGCGTGCCGGGAACCAGAGGTATGTTTTCATTTTGCTCTTGTCCCTTCTTCGCATTTGCATCGCAAAACACAAGTCTCATGAACGCAACTAACCCCCCACCCAGACGTAATTCTCACCACGTCAAAACCACACCCCAAAAACGTCACCAGCGAAGACGTCGCAAACTCTTTCTACTACATCCACCTCGAGCTCCCCGGAGAGGGAAACCGGCCGTACGACGTCGCCCATCAGCAGCCCCAACACCTCCGCAACCCAGACACGCCCAGGTCCAGCATCGACAGCACCCGCAGCGCCAACCAGATCCGCCGCAAACCCCTGCCCTCCACTGCAAAAGTCCCCTCGCCACCTGCCGAGCCCGCCCGATCCTACCCCCTCCCCGGATCCCACCCCGCAGCCGGCGGCTACGGCACCCCGTACGATCAGTTCCGCTCCGATGACCTCCCCGACGCCCGCCCGGATCTGCCTCCGCGGCCCCTGTCCTACTCACCCCCGGCCCCCGTCCGCAAACCCGTCGGCCCCCGAGCCATCCCGACTCCGGCCCCGGATCACCACGACGTCCCCTACTCTTCAGACACCTTCCGCCCATCGCCCTCGGGGTCACCGTCACGCATCCCGCAGGAGGCATCCTACCGCTCCACCTCGCGCCAGTCGACATCCACACCTCATCAGCAACACGTCCGCCAGCTCTCCCGCTCCCCGTCGCCGAACCGCTTCCACAACACCACCGCCGTGCCCTTCACCCTCTCCCTCATCCGCCGCGACCCGAGCACCGGCAACCAGTGGAACATTGGCCGCGTCTCCTCCCACCAGCTCGAGGACTCGGGCGAGGACTACGAGTACTTCTCCTTCGACTCCGCCGGCCTCTCCGCCCACGACCGCCGCCGCGCCAACGCCCCCCAGCCCCCCATCAGCATCCGCCTCGAGTCGTCCGGCTACGCAAAGTTCCGCCACATGCCCCTCCGCCAGAGCATCGACATGCCCCGCGCCTCCACCTCCTCCGTCGCGCCCCCGCCCTTCGCCAACTCCGAGGACGCCCTCAACTGGCACGCCCAGCAGCAGATGCTGCAGCAACAGATGCAGATGCAACAGCCCCCCTCCGAAGGCGGCTTCAACAGGCAGGTCGTGATGGCCTACGCAAAGTCCTGGACGACCAACATCCGCGAAAAGTTCAACTCGCGCTCGCGGTCGAGCAGCGTCGTCGACGAGCCGTATGGCAGCCCCCCGCCCCCGCGCTCGAACCGCCACTCGCGCCAGCTAAGCGCGCACTCCACGGGCTCTATATCCTCCAACGGCAGCGACTCCGGCCCCATCATCACCCAGCCGGGCCACGGCCTGCGGCCCCGCGGCTACGTCTTCGTGTCGCCGTGGGACGGCCGCTGCGAGTTCCGCACGGGCAACGCCGGCCGCAGCGTTAAGTGCCGCCACGTCCTCCCCAACGCCGGTGGCGGCGGCCACAGCAACCCGCTCGCGCCCTCGGGCACCTCCAACTCGGCGCCCATCAGCGAGCTGCGCTTTAACCTGCCGACGACGGAGCTGTTCAAGCAGGAGGGCAAGCGGGAGCAGCTCAGCGGCCACTTTAGCAAGCTGCTCAACATTGGCAAGCCCGGCGAGTACAGCGACGACGAGGACGTGCCTAGTCCGTTCGACCTCCGGCTCGGGCGCGAGAAGGCGGGCGGTGGCAACCGCGGAAAGAGGGCCAAACTGGGCAAGCTGATTATCCATCCGGAAGGCTTGAAGATGCTGGATCTTGTCATTGCTGCCAATATGGGTATCTGGTGGGGAGCGTGGGAAAAGAGTTTCTAGGGCGTTTTTGTGTTGTCTTTTGGCAGGTTTTGATGAACCATGATGATGAAGAAAAAATGTGGTGATTTTGACGAGACTCTGGATTCATGGTAGCGCTGCGTCAAAAAAATGTATGGGGTGGTTAGGCTTGATTTAAGCAAGGCGTTGGCTGGATATGCCCTCTACATGGCTAACACCCGCGAGTGTGCTCATCAGCCGTGGCTATATGCAAAACACATTAATCATAATCCTCCCACGTTGAATCTTTCACGCGCGACGGTGACTGTGATTCCGCCCGCAATGATCCGGCGTACAAGGTGTGGCCACGTACTGCCACATACGCTCATTCTTATCCTCTCATCACACCACGCAGCAAGACATGATGCGGCATTACAACGGACAAAGAAAAGGTTGCTTTTCGCGAGATATTTACACAAGTCTAAAAGATCCCGACCTGTCTGTAGTACACATACACAGCACGCCAGAACCTCGCCACCGCTATTGCTGCCGCCGCAGACGCCGTCACTTCTGTTGCTCTGCGCTGCTCTCTTTCTGCTCATGTCCCTCTCAAGCATTAACCCGCAAAGAAAAATGATGCTCGTTTCCTCTCCAAGACTCCCTTGCTAATCGGTTCATTTTATCTGTAGGGGGCGTCGGCACGGATGACGGCGGCCAGCTCAGGCTCCCACTTGTCGCCGTTCGACAGCAGCTTCTCCTTGTTGTACAACAGCTCCTCGCGGGTCTCGGTGGCGTACTCGGCGTTGGGGGACTCGACGATGGCGTCGACGGGGCATGACTCCTGACAGAAGCCGCAGTAGATGCACTTGGTCATGTCGATGTCGTAGCGGGTAGTGCGGCGGGAGCCGTCGGCACGCTCCTCGGCCTCGATGGTAATGGCCTGGGCGGGGCAGATGGCTTCGCAGAGCTTGCAGGCAATGCAGCGCTCCTCGCCAGACGGGTAGCGGCGGAGGGCGTGCTCGCCACGGAAGCGGGGGGAGATGGGGCCCTGGGGTTTGATGTTAGTTTCGATGTTTCTCGCGATGTTTTGATTCCGCCTCTTCGATGCTCAAGCTCTCTGCCCTTCGTCCTTTATGACTGCGTGCCTGTCGGGTGTCGCAACGAGGTCAATTCCGACCCCGGCTGCTGCTCCGTGGCTCCCTTCCGCATTTCCATATATCGTCCCGTCATTTCCCGCGCCGTACTACTGCCACTGCACTCCCCCAACCAAAAGAAACAAGAATTCGACCCACCTTCTCAAAGGGATAGTAAATGGTGTAGGGCGGGCGGAAGAACTGCTCCATGAGCACGTACATTCCCCTTGCCATCTCGGACAGCAGGAAAAATCTGCCCATCTTGTTGAGGGTGGACTCCTTGTCCTCGTCCCACGTCTCGAATCTCTTCTGGCGGAAGTTCGTCGGCGGGGGGCCAGCGGGGGTGGCATAGTTGCGGACGGCGTTGGCGGCCATGAGGCGGTTGACCAGGACGGCCGACGAATTTCTCGCGGCCGGCCTCGACGCTGCGAGGAACATTGTGACGGGAAGCTGCGCCGCGGGAGGCATTGTGGGAGACTGTGTGATTCTCGATTCGACGCGGAGGGTGTGCGACGGCTCCAATTGACCGGGCAGGCGGCAGGTCGAAGGGGGGCTGATCGAGGATCGCGGGGTGTCGGGAGGCGACGTGCAATTGAGGGAGTTGCGGCTGTTCGGGTGTTGAGCTTGACGTTTACTGGGACATTTGCCCGGCACTGGGCTGGGGGGACGAGCTTTGGTGCGGGATTACAAAGGGCGGGAATTGATTGGCTGGAGGTAGGTCACGTGGCTTCCGACCATCTGCCATATCGGAAGGAAGGAAGCATCATCATGATGAAGGCAGTGGCGACCGACGCCTGCTACTCAATTGGTCTCGAAGTTTTACAAGAGGCTTGCGATAGTATCAAACAGTCACTTTCAAGTTCCGCACTCTTCTGAGTTTTGCGAGAGACGACCATCGCGCAAATTCATGATTCCGATCACATCACATGACCAGTCACGTGGCTGCGATCGGAGCTAGCCAGGGAACGCCTCGGGGTGACGAGAAATTTATCATCATGGCAATGACCTCCTCCACCACCCCCAGAGCTCCCATCAGAACAGCTTAGCTGCCACCCCCGAACGAACCATCTCGCATCCCCCCAACCCGACGCCAGAGCTCCCGCAAAGCTTCGACTTCCTCGACCCGTTCGTCTCTCCCGATCACAAATCGCAAACATGTTCCGCACAGCAGTCCTCCGTTCCGCGGCCGCCGCCTCGCGCGCCATCCGTCCCGCCGTCCAGCAGTCTACTCCCCTCGCCCGCAGCTCTCTCGTCGCGCCCCGTGCCGCCTTCGCCCGCGCCGCCCCCAAGGCCGTCTCCGTCCGCTTCTACTCCGCCGCCACCGGCCTGGACAAGGAAGAGGTTGAGGGCCGCATCTTTGCTCTGCTCCAGGGCTTCGACAAGGTCAACGACCCTGCCAACGTACGTTGCCCCTCCCGCCAGCATCACCACTACCATCACCGCCACCCGTCATGACCGACCCAATTGGGTCGCGCGGGAGCTTCAAGACACAGAGCTGATACGCATTTTTGCCTTTGCACAGATCAAGTCCGCTGCCCACTTCGCCAACGACCTCGGCCTCGACAGCTTGGACACCGTCGAGGTCGTCATGGCCATTGAGGAGGAGTTCAGCATCGAGATCCCCGACAAGGACGCCGACACCATCCACTCGGGTTCGTAGCACCGCATCTCCCGTTGCTGCCGCTGCTGGCGTTCATTAGGAAGAGTACACTAACCCCGCCGAAACAGTCGACAAGGCCGTCGAGTACATCCTCAGCCAACCCGATGCTCACTAAATCCCAACAAACAAAAAAACAATCACTCTTCTCCGCTAAACCCGTCTCCCCGGCGGTCTGTACAATTTTAACCCTGCCCCCGACATCGACAACGCCACTCGCAACTTAGAACCGGGAGGGGGGGAACTTACATGAGAGAGATGCGGCGTCTGTGGCTCTTTCAGCTTATGAAGGGACGAAGGGAAAAGACAGCCGGAGGGCTTTATCTTGGCCGCGATGGGGTGGACGGTTCGGTATGGTAGCCCACAGCGCGGCGTTTCTCCCGCGCCTCGAACGCCAATGCGACGCTGCTCTGCATGTTTGATCATGTCTGGAGCCCGCCCGTGTGGCCTTGTATTAGTGTATAGATTTTTTTTCGTCGCCTATTGGGACCTTCCAGTGATTTGCCTGTCCCGCACGCAAGGTGCCGCTGCCTTTCACGTCCGGTGCCATCTCTCCAAGTCCTGATCGGGAAAGTTCGGGATTGGTCACTTGGGCAAGCCGAGGGGCATCTGCATAAGGTACCTAGTATCGTGACCAGCATTTCCCGCAATTCCGAGAACAGTCACCGCTACTAATTTGTCATGGGAAATCGACCTGATAAGATACAGCGACAACAGCTTTTGTATATAGTGAACGATAATTAGACGGTGGTATCAGCTTTTCCTCTTCCAAACGTCTCTAATGCGGTGCCGAGTCACACAGCCTGCCGACCCGTGACAAGTAGACGCTGGCCATGTTCTATTCCACTTTCAGAAAATCCAAGAAAAAAAGACTCGCAGATGCATGTGCCAACCTAGCCTAACCCTCCATCATCTTATTTTAACCTCCCCGTTCCCCGTGTCAAAGCAAGCATTTACGGCCTCCCTATACAACCATTCCCTGAAGACATATCCTAAAAACCCAGTCTCGACCTGGGCCAGGAGGTTATGCTTCCCATCAGACAAAGCCAATATATCCTCCATTTTAGATTTTAGTAACGAGCGAAAGCAGAACGGCCCGACGCAGAGCTACTGCCGCCGGGTACGTCCAACCTATTACAACCTCCGAGATCAAATCCGTGTAAGCCCAAAAGAAGAAGGAGGGGGGTAAAGAGACGATAAAACTCCAGCAAACTCCCTGCCCTGTTGTTGTATAAACAGCCACCCCGTAGATTCCGATCCCTTGCTATGTCCCTTGATTTTTGAAGACCGGTTATTTTCGTTTTCCGATGGCGATTTTTTTATGCCAATGCATGCCATGAAAGTCGTGGCTGAAATTTGAGTCGTAGAGTGTCGTCAGGGTGTGGAAGAGTCGAGAGCCGACCCTGGGAGCCACCGAATGGGATGGCACTCCATCCGTCGCTTTGGCTTTCTTCCGGGTGTTGTTGTCAACTTCCTTCACGGGGAAAGCATCACATCAACGTCCACCGACCGTCTCGACGCTGACCGAAGGTTCCCGCTGCTCCTTGGCGAGGCCAGAGCTAGGGGTAGCGTTCTTGCCGGAGAGAGCGTTAGCATAGCTCCATCCACCTCCAATGCCGAAACCGGCAGAGCCCCGCTTGCGAAGCCTGGCGGAGGATTGATCCTCCTCTTCCTCCATGTTGAACACAAAGGCGGGGTCTTCCTCGTCGATCGGGGTCGTGTACCGCCCGGTGACGGAAGAGCTGATGGACCCGCTCGAGACATGGCGTTCCATGACCCGCTCCCGCTCCTTGCCGATGGGACCGGCGCCGTTGCTGGGGCCTCGGCCGGTGGCCGCCAGGGGGTGCAGGTGCGGGCTGGCGCTGCCGTCATCGCCCAGACGGGTTCGCTGCAGCTGCTGAGTCAGCGCGGACATGGACTCGCTACCGGCACGAGATCCAATGGGGCGGGAGGACAAGCTGCCGTTGCCCATCTCGTTGGAAAGGACGGAGTTGCGCAGGGGGCTGCCGACGTGTCCAAAGGCCGAGGGGCCATGCTTGTGGAGCTCCTCCTCCTTCTGGCGTTGGAACAGAGGCCCCCAGCGGCTCGGGCTGGCTCCGGTGATGGGGCTACCGAATTTGGTCGCATTCTCGCTTCCGGGCTCGCCATCGATAGTCCGGAGGGAGCCCCGACGGGCCTTCTCGGCGGGTGTCAAGAGATCCTGCAGGTTCTGGGGCACATAGTCCTCCTCAAGGAAGGCAAACTCGGCCTCCCAATCGTGGTCGACGGTCGTTTTCGGCATGCTTGCGCTGAGCATCTTGGGCTTCGCATAGCGGCTGGAATGCATGGCTCGCTTTCCGTAGTACTCCTCGCCAGACATGGGCTGGCTAGGGGGGCTACTGGATGCGGTGACGTTGGCGGCGGCCAGGTATTCGCTTCCACCGAATGCAGAAGTGTGCAGCATCTTAAGCGTCTCGGAGGTTCGGGAATCCTTGGCATTGTTCAGCGAAGGGGAGGGCGACTCGAGGCCGAACTTTGACGGGACGGACGAAGGCCAGGGACCGCCGGGGAAAAGGGCGGCGTTGGAGATGCCCTGGGAATCGAAGGAGGCGGGCAGGGGCGCATCGAGGACGGACAAGCCCTTGGCGTTGATGGGAGAGAGGCCGAGGCCGAATCGGGATGCTTCGTCGTCGCGAGGGGAGCCGTAGTTCGAGCCGGGGTGGGAGTAGGTGGTGTCGATGGTGGGCAGGCCATTCTCGACGCTGGGCTGGCGGCCTAGCTGGTGCTGCCGGTCGTCACCATAGGGATAGGCGGAGCCGTACGAGGGAGCGCCTTCGCGGTAGAGACCCGAGGTGAGGGCGCTCGTCGGGTGGTATCCGGCGGCGGAGGTCGGGTTGATTCGGCCGCCGAGGGTTATGGGAGAGGTGCCGATGGTGACGCCATTCTTGCCGTAATTGATGCGGCGGCCGTCGGGAAGAACGTGGATATTAGCGCATTTCGGACCGAACTTGCAATTGCCCTGCGACGACGGTTAGAATGGCAACGGTGGAAGACGGAAGACATGGGTGATTGAATGTGACATGTCGCCGAGATGGCGGGCACGGGCGTAGAGGTGGGAGAATGGTCTGTGTGACCGAGGGGCAGAGCGAGATTGCGGAGGTAGGAGGGGTTGGGGGGGTGAGGGGGCGCATGGGCGGCATTTCGCGATGTTTTTCGCTCGTCGTGACGAGGCAACGCAACGCAACGCACCTTTGCAAAGTATTTGCAGATGTTCTCGGCGGCAGCACCTAGATCGTGAGAAAACGGACAGGCATTGCCGGCCTGGCAGGCGCCTTGACGAAAGAATTTGCATGGGACGTGGGAGGTGTCTGTAGGGCAGAGGCGAGACAGGTCAGCCATGGACACAGAAGAGAGACAGACAGACGTAGGCAGAGATAAAGACAGAGGGAGAGATTGACGCAGGCGGAGGAGGGGAGGAATGTTGCTCAGGGACGGGTGCGGTGCGACGTGTTGCAGAGGAAGCGAGACGGGGGCGGCGGCATTGAACGACGAGCCAGCAAGCATGGCGGAGGGTCGGTTTAGAGGGCGAGGGTATCGTGAGCCGTCGTCGACGTTTGCAGACAATGCACGGGGCCATGTACCGACACCAACACCGACACCGACAACGTAGCTAGACAGACACGAAAACAGAGAGAGGACGAAAGAGAGAAGTGACATACTGGGAGGGCTGCGCGGGCCGTCAAACCTGTGAGCGGCGGCGACAGCGGCAGAGCTGGCGGCGGGGGACGCGACTGACGGCATCGGGCTCATCATGGGGCTGGAGTGGCCATTCTGGGATTGTGTTTGCTGCGGCGGCTGCTGCTGCTGCTGCTGCTGTTGCTGTTGCTGTTGTTGCTGCTGGTGTTGGAGGTTGAGGCTGCCATTGCGCGCATGGCGATAGTCGGAGCCGTTGGGCGAGGGCATCTTGGGGGGAGGAGATCGACGACGACGACGACAACGACGACGATGAGGTGGAGGAGGGAAGAGAGCGGTGGTGGTGGTGGTTATGGTGGAGGAAAGGTTGGACGAGGGTTGAATGTGAAAGTCGCGGGCTGCCCGGGCGGGACGAGAGGGGAAAAGTGGACGCCAGGTAGCGGCAGCAGGTGGCGCCCGGGGGAGGGGAGGGGGTCCAGTGCTGGTAATAGCGGGCGAACAGCGCTGTGGCCGGGCAGATTGGTAGTGGAACAGCACACGCACTGAACTGACTTGCGCTGAGGTGAGGTATTGTCCTGCTTGGAGGGACGAGGGAGACCAACAAGATGGTGGTAGGTAGCAAGCAGGCTTTGGTACCTGGCTCTCCAAAGGAAGAGTAAGAGTGAGAGAGAGACAGTCTAGACCAGTCCGCGCCGTCGGTACCTGGGCACGCAATGTGCGTAGGGACAAGGTGTGAGTGAGAGTGTGTGTGTGAGTGAGTGGGTGAGTGTGTGAGGATGCGGGTGGAGGGGAGGGGGAGGAGTGAGGATGACGGCAGGCAAGCAGGGTGATGAGCAGCGAGCGACCAGGTGCTGGTGCTGCACTAGACCGAATCGTCCAAGTAAGTGCCTGGGGGTGAGGTCGCCGGTACGATCGGTGCGGGCGGCAAAGGCGGTGGTCGTTCAAGGATGTGGTCGATGGAGGAGGTGGTCCCTCGGTCGGACGCGGGTTTGGCTGCTTTGGCTCGGAAGAAGACGACGACGATAGTGAGGGGGCAGATGAAGAGCACAATGGCTGGTGAGATGTGTATATCCGTAGACGGCTGGTTGTTGATGATGCTGATGATGGTTGTGATGTCAGTGTTGATGTCGTCGCTACTGATGCAATGAGCCCCAAATTCTAATTATCACAAGATGAGAGACGAAGGAGCCAGCACCAAGACCAATGGAAACCAAAACCGGGGTCGATGCTGCAGCTGAAGCCGTGCTGCGACCGAAGTGTTGAATGTCTCGAGTCAGCCACCCAGTGCGGTTCGTTCCCTCTGCTGCAATGAGACGAGAACCTGTATGGATGGCAGCCCAACGACGTAAAGACGAGGGTAGAGAGAGAGAGAGACAAGAGCGAGTCGGTAACAACAAGTGTAATGTGATGGAGTGTAGTGTAATGTGTAGTAGTGCAGTGTGTAGTGTGTAGTGCCGGTGTATGAGGCGGCACACGGGGGCGGGGCGCGGCGCTTTCTGTATGGAAGCGCAGCCAAAAGACGATCGATGCCTTTGACTAACAGTCGTAGCGCCGTGCTGGACTCGATATCCGTTGCTTTGTACTTTGTCAAGGACAGCAGGCGGGCCAAGCAAGGTAAGAAGGTACCGAGTGAGCGATGTGCATCTGATGCGACGCGATGTCTCCCTCTTATGCCTGGTCTGCGGGCGGATAGACGGTGCGGACGGGCGGCCGGGCGGGATGCCCAACGTAGGTAGATACCCAGATAGATATACACACGATAAGGATTCCAGGAACCCCAGGATGTTAGCCGATGGCTGTGAAGACGGGGGCCCTTTTCGAGAGCTGTATGGCGGGTGGCGCGAGTAAGAAAGTGTAAGAAGAAGAATGTCCACAGAGATCGGATGGACAGGATATGGAGAAGAACAACAACAACTGTAGAATAGCAGAAGCAACACGAGAGTGAGCCCGATGATGGCGGGAGCTGATACCAAGATACCGCGAGATGAGGCAATCGGCGAATCAGCTGCGTGCTCTATGTCGTGCCGGGCCTGCGAGGTTGGAGATTAGATCAAATGGACAAGACAGGCGACCTACATCCCCCCGTCCATCCATGTAGCCATGTAGGGGCACATTTGGTTCAGAGAGAATCCCCGCCGGTTCTGTGATTATGTACGTACCCAGACACGGAAATGCTCGTCGACTGCCGATTACCTGGCCTTGCCTTTCCTTTCCTTGCCTTTGCTTGCCTTGCCTTGGCTTTCTTTACTCCAGGCGGCAAAACAGACTGCGTATCTGACGGGCGGGCGCCGCTGTGGGGGTTTGACCGTCGCTGCTGGCTCGGCCGACGCTCTGCTCAGGGGTCATCTCCCACCGCTGGTGGCGTCTTGTCTTTCTTGAGGGGGGCCGACGAATGGCTGCAGACTGGGGACGGCGAGGAAACGGATGACTGGAGGTCGAGTATGCCTAGCTACCCTAAGTGTTTGTTGGTCTTGGGTCCAGGTGATGTGATGTGATGGGATGGTATGGATGGGCGACGCGAGACGAGACGAGGCGCAGACGGGAGCTGGCGGCCACTTCAACGGCGCTGGGCTAGGCACCTCCTATTAATAATTCGACTTTGGCCGTCGTCGACAAATTGAAGAGGCAGCAAGATGAATAGAAGGGTTCATACAAGCTCGAGCATGGCTTTCGGCACACACGGGAGCATCCTCATCATATAAGTGAGCCAGCCTCCATCGCAGACGCGTTCGCCTCAGCAACCCCCTGCCCGTCAAACACGGGGGGCCGCTCTCTCACTCGCTCACTTTGACTTACATGCATCACTCCTGATCAAGGGACCATCGTCATGTCTCTTCTCGCCTTCGGCCTCGCCTGGAAACCCACACAATACTTCACGTCATTGCAAGTCATGTATCCAGAGCCGTGATACCCAGCCTGTGAGTACACGCCTCTCCGTAGACATCTCGAGTACCCTTTTTGCCCATGTCCAAACCCATGCCGCCATCCACACGCGCGCGCACTCACTCACTCACTCGCTGGCCATTCCCTTCCTTGCCTTGCCCGCCAAGCCATACAGCATGCCGTGTTAGTCGAGCCTCACTCCGCGGTGGCTAAGACATTTTCTTCTCGTACGAGCAAACATCAATGTCATGTCCATGACCCGTCGGCGGTATTCCTCGCGGTGCAGCCTACATACGTGCATCAGACCCTCGTCGATGTCTCTTATGCCTGCCCACTCCCCGACCGGCCCCTCAACTCGACCCCTCACCACCACAACAGCATCACCACCACTACCACTACCACCACCACCATTACCACCATCTTCCAGACCAAGAGACCCAAGGTGGCGTGCCTCCATCACGCGGCGGCCCCATGATGCCCCGGCGCCCCAAAGTTGCTCCATGTCCTCTCCCTCTCCGTCTCCTTTTCTCTGCACCCCTCAACCATCGAATCCCGTCCTGCAGCACCGGGGGGGCAGCGCTCTGTAGCACCAAAAGCCGACCTGTGAGTTTCCGAGGAGGGCGATGCGGACTCAATTGTGAAGAGACTGGTTAAACACCAAGACCATCGCCTTGGGGGAAACGGCCAACCAAAGAGGGGGGGAAAACGGTCAGCCGCGCTCTTGGAGTGTGGTTGGAATGCGGTCGCGATCCTCGACCTATCCCGCACCCTCCGTCACTGCCGGAGTTCGGGAAGAGACGAGCCAAATAAAGGTGTCGTCGACAAGGGGTGGGCGAGAGTGAGAGAGAGGGCGTGAGATGGATGAACTGGGGTGAGCGGTTGGATCGTCCTTCAACTCCCGGGCATTCACACCATCACCGCGCTGGGGTCCAAAAGAGCCGTGGTGATTGACCCTCAGAGTTGGTGATTCCGGACCATCTATCAGACTTGGCTTGGATGATTCTGGCGAACATCTTGTCCCATCCGGAAAGGACCCTTGACCGAGGTTCCCTCTGCTAGACATTTGAGGCCAACCACCGCCTTGCACCGCATGTCATTCTCAATTCCCATTCCAAATGACCTTGACTGCATACTGCGACGGCATACATACATACATGCACACATAGCAGAGACTCCATGCAAAGGCGGGCTGGATGGGGTTGACGCCGTTTGGCTGTCTGTGAGACGGTCCACCAAGGTAGAGTAGGTAGGTAGAGTAAACTCCGTGACACGACTAGACGAATTGGCGCCCAGTATTTTGGGAACTCTCCGGACGTCTCAAACCTCCATGTCTGCTCCTGTACGACGTCGGTCATTTTGTGTCTTTCTTTTTCTTCTGCCTCTAGTTCGTGAACCAACACGCTCTCTCCCCGCCTCTTCAAGGCTCGACGTGCTGCGTGCGTGCGCATGTATGCCGTATGTCGACTTTGGTGCGATGATGATGTGCATTTACGGCCCAAGACACACGAGACTCTAAAGCAATCTCAAATACCCCGTTCCAGAAGAGACCAAGACAGACTCAGATCTGGGTTCACCTTGGACATCTGGCTGGTGGAAATATCCGGGCCTAATGCGCAAGCCATCGTCAGCGACATCACCAATCAAGGCGGCTACCGGCCATCTTGGAGCTGCAGGTCTCTATCTCGTCCGCTTTCTTTTTCGCATCTCTGATCTCGCATCCGCCGCCGCGTCGACATGCCCTCCGCCGTACCTACCTACGCATCCGCCACGCCCATCGCAAAAGGCAGATCCGTCCCGGTGTCTCGCCCGTCTCTGCCTGTCCAGCGTCACGGGTTCGTATTCCAAGGCTAATACATACATGCGTACATGCTGCGCATATGTGCAGGGTCCCATCGACAGACATCAACATTAAACAACCTCAAGTCGAGAGTCGCATCGAGACCGTCACTCGTCGATCGCCAGTCGCTCAGGACGCCCGCGATGTCAGTCAAAACGGGGGACGACCATGCACGCAAAGCACCCGCAGTGATCTCAACTCTGAGTTGCCTAACCTGCCATCTCGGGCAAGGCGCAGACCGCGCGAGGACGCAGTAGTCGTCGTCGCCGCTCCAGCGTTGCAGCTGTGCGACGTTAAACGCAACGCGACGCGATGCTCCCACCCACCACCACCACCACCCCACGGAGACACACCCGCAGCTTGCACTCACTCGTACACAGATTTGCCTACCTTACCCTTAGCATACATGCGCGCACATGGGGGACTGGCTCTACGTACCCACCGAGAGGTATGTCACTGTATGTCACTGCCACTGGTTGCAGCCCCAGCAGCCTGAAAGTGCCCGGCACCGTCAGTAGGCGCCTCCCCAGAGACATGCATACATACACACACAATACATACAGACAAGGACGGGTTAGACGAGAGACAAGACGGCAAGATAGAGTTAACGCTCGCTGCAGCAGCCTCAGCTGCAAAGCAAGAATGCTCGCTCGCAAACGGACGATGCCCTTCCCTTGCCCTGCCCTGCGAGACCGGCGCGCTGGCGGAATGCATGTCTTGACTTCTCTGACTTCATGGACGGATAACGTCCTGTCAGTTGCTTGATGTTTGCCTTTTTGACGTCTGTCGACATCCCTACCTTACGCACCGGGGCTCGTCTTCAACAGCACAGCGCATCCAGCCATGCAACAGGCGCCTCGCCAGCCCTGGGGCTGTAGCCTGTACATGTACAGAGTACAGCCCGATTCTCGGCCGATGGCGTCTCCAGCACCCGACGCATGTCTCGAGCAATTCTCCCGTTGGACCATCATTCCATCGATCCAAGTATCGATTAACCATCCAGCCAGCCAACCAACCAACCAACCGGGCTGAGAGCACTTTTGCCATCAATGTTTCCCTTTCTATTGCCTGTCGGCTTCAATATGTGTCTATTCTTCGGCCTGCTTCCCTGTCCATCATGTGCGATCGTTCGTATGCACAGACATGCACTCGGCTTGAGTCGAGCAAGACAGCAAGACAGCAAGACAAACAGCTATCCGCACCTAGTGGAAAACATTCATCAACTCCTTCAACAGGGGGCTGTCGTCATCGCAGCCCCAGCCGGCAGTGCCTCCTCCCACTCTCTGATCTTGCTCCATCTCGTCCTCCAGGCTGCTGCACTCTGCAGGTCTGCTCATCCCGGCCCCTCCTTGTGGTCGGTCTCTCTCTCTCTCTCTCTATCTCTTTCTTTCTGTCTCTCTGTTTCTCCCCCTCCCATGCTGTGGTCAAACCTGCATCATGCTCTTCATTGAGACGGCGTTGCAGCCTCGGCCAGCAGCCACCCGTCTCACCAGCTCTTTTCGGAACACGGTCAACCCCAGGTGGCTACCCGACGACAGCTGCCTCTTCTCGGTGAGCAGCGACTGGCCTCTTCCACTCTCTCCCTCTCTCTGGGGTCCCGGATGCCTCCGGTAAGGCAATCAATCAGTCAGTCAGCTAGCCAGCCAGCCTGCCGGTGACCACAGCAGTCACAGGCACACATCCGTTGGCTGCGGGCCAAGACGAAATCGTACCTGTCGTGCTCCGTGTGCTCTCGCACAAGCTTCCCCCGTGGGTTGCGGGTGCGCCGTCACATCGCACAGAGATGGGATGCCCGGGAAAGGTCCGATACTGCAGGAGGCTGTTGCGCCAACGTCGTCCAAAGCAAATCCTCCTCCTCTTCCTCCTCGCCGTCGTTGTCGCCATTAAACTACGATACACACATACAGTCACGTCCGCTTCCACCTGCGCGCGGCCCGCATCGCATCATGGCATCACATCGCGCTGCGTGCACCGCACCACTGGTTGTTTGATTGATTAAATTGCGTGCTGATCCCTGCAACAAAACCCCATCCGCTTGTCTTTTTCCCATCTTGACCCCAACTGCTGCACGGCGGCATGCCCACCCCCCTCCCCCCGTACGGCTTGACGCCCCCGAGTGAAACATCCTGGGCAAAACGTCGACGCCCTCTTCTTCCGATGGAAACTCATCTGAACCATGACATACCGTTTGGAGACTGACTGGTGGGGCGGCCCGCCGACTGACAACAGCAGAGGCGCATCTCGCGTCTGCGCCAGAAATTCATGTTCCATCTGTTCAAACCGACTGACAGCTTGGCTCACCTCACACCTGTCTGTCTGTCTGTCTGTCTGCCTACCTTGTCTGTGTTCAGACCAAGCTTCCGGACGCTCTTGACTCGACATGACATCCCCAGCCTGATGGACAGTCTTCCAGTTACTCGCAACACCATCCACGCCTGTATTCCAAATCAGTCGCAATATTCTGCATCATGAATCATGGATCACCAACAACACGCCCACAGAGACACCTTCAACTACGCGCCGTCCCCTCCTCCATCCAGCCCATCATTTGCCATGCTCACCGCTCTGCGCTCCGTGTCGTCCATTTTCAACTACGCCAAGTTCTCGCTCGACACCACCAGCAAAGCCGCCTGCTCTGCATCGACATTCCCCGATCAAGCCACCCTCGTCCTGGTCTGGACCAGCAGGTCCCCTTTTGCCCTAGTCCACGCCGCCTCCAGACCTCGCCATGCACTCGAGACGCAAGACTCACTCTCGCTCAGCGCAGCAAGGGTGCAAGGGTTCCCATTCCCTACGCCGATCCCCCCTCAGCCTCCCCGCCGTTTGCTTTCAATATCCTTCCAGGACTCGTCCACGGCCAACCCCCACCCTCCAAGACGACCCCTCCTTTAGCAAACAAGGACACTCCTCTCCAGTCTCCCGTCGTCTCCGTCCCCTCCATCTCCAAGATAGACCACGCCCGTTTGGGTCTACCAGCCCTCAGCGTTCCCCCTTGACCACAGCAAACGGTCGTCCTCGTCGTCGTCGTCGCCCTGCCTAAGCTGTGTGGCGTCGCGTCAACTGGCTCCGTGCGCTCGACGCCTTCGAGGTCGTCCCGTCTCCTACTGGTCGGCCGCCCATATCTCATGTATAAGGACGGACGGCTATGTATGCGGCCGGTGTCACTCGCAGCAGTTCGCAGCCCGCCTTCCCGATGATACATCCCGATGCCACAAGCACGACATGTCCTCTATTCTTTCGTCCGTCTTTTGGCTCTCGGACGTGATTCGATTCCTCCCCAGCGGGAACCTGTGGCCCAGGTCCAAGACGACGAAACACTTTCTCGGATTCACGGCGCCTGCATTCTCCATCTTTGACTATTCGGTATTGAATGGCGGTCACCAGAGCGGCCGCATGGGGAACATGTCAGACAAATCACAACTAGCCTCCGCTCACCCTTCCCGATCCTCCACACCATCACGCCCTTCGTCCTCTCCCAGCACCCCACACTCTCGATCTTCTCTCATCCAAACAGGATATCACAACCAACGCTTCTCGTATTGTCCTCCTTCCCCTTGTCCCTCCACTAATCACTGCCGCATGACTTGCCCCTTAGCTAAGCTCGAGGCCTCGCCACAAGTCTGCTCGCGAAGATCCCGGGCTGCTCTTCGCGCCGGTACCCCATACTCTTGCCATGCTGACGGCACAAGCCACGGCCAGCCACCAGACTAGTTTGAAGCGTAGCCCTACGACGGCGCCATGTCAGACCTAGTCGGTCGGTTCATCTCTGGGTCGAGTCGAACACCAAGCCAGCTCACACATGGCATGGATGCTGCTGGCTGTATTCTCTTCTTGTCCATGAGAAGGTCTCGCGCTTCTGCTCCTTTGCGTTTGCTGTAATTCGCCGCATTTGATCACCTGGGGGGCCCCTTGTCATCCACAACTGCCATTCCGACTTCCGACTCCCTCGCTCTGAGCGAATAGAGACACCCTGCTGTTGTCTTATGCTTAACAGAAATCCCGAACCGACGTCCAGCCAAGTCTCTGCGGTGGCACTGACCCTGCCGTGGGCTGCCGTCGACAGGGTGTCCTCCAAACAGGGAACCAGCTGCTAGTCGCAACACCATCTCTATTGGCAAGCTCCATCTCCCACACCCTCTTCTACGAGATCGTCTTGCTCTAGATATCTAGAGAGCGCATCACCCTCGAACCCCATGATCCCCACCCACCCATCCTTGCCGGCGCGTCCCACTCCGCCCTCTTGTGGCCTGGCAGGCATCCCACGATGTGCTCTCTCTCCTCTTGGAAGCACGCCGGTAGTCTCGGATCTTGCCCTCGCGACGCGTCGTCGCCCGCGTAGCTGCTTCCCGTGGTGATACGAAAGCTGTCCGCCCCAAAAACTTCAAACACATCTCCACTCTGGTTGTAGCGGAACGGTGACATTCCCGCACGGCTGCGCCAGCCTAGGGAACCGGGGAAGTCCCTTCGAGAACCCTTGAAGTTAAAGGTGACTGGGACCTTTTTTCGCCAGTCTTGATGGGGCCTGTCTGGTCTGCTGATGAAGGACGGAGGAACTCTTGACCACCGCACGGCGCGAGTCTCTGGGACCACCCCAGGCCATGCCATGCTGAGGCAAGTCCCGGTCACGCTCCCAACTCCAGGAGCATTTGTTCCCGTCATCTTGACCTCATAGAAAACCGATATATTGACATGCTGGCACCCATTCGTGTGGCTGACGATGGGAGTCGGGCACGGGATGTGGCGCTCATCAGCCACTTGGTCCCGAAAGTCGACGTCGTGAGGGTTGTCTCTTTCGTAAAGCCTGTTTTTTGTTTCATGCGAGAAATCGTTCGACTCCGCCCAATCACGGCGCTAGCTGCCCAATACCCAGATCAAGCCACAATCCAAAGCCCTGGGATCCAGACGGAACTTCCTCTTGGCAGCGGCTAGGCGGTCATGGACGGTACGCCCGTCTGCGTAGCAAGCTCGAGGGGGAGGAGGGAGGGGGTGGTTGTGACTTGCCATGTGACTCAGACCTGCGGCCAAGCGGTGTGGATGGATGTCTCAGAAGCTATGTGCTTTTCTGCGTATGGTGTGCGGAGACGCGTCTGCGTCTGCTCGGGGCTGGGGAGCCGCTGCCGCTTCGTATTATCGCAGATAAGCCTATGTGCTTCTTTGCTTTGCCTGCCTGCCGTCTGCTGCTATCTCGAGTTTACGGCGGACTCACCTCGACCTTGGTTTCCTAACAGCTTGCAGGCGAGGCCAAGGGAACTGCCGGGGCGACTATTCCCGATATAATCCAGTGTGGCCCGCTAGTCTATCCAGAGAGCTAGCCTGTAAGTACAAATATGCCATGAAGGTCCAGTTGAGACTGGGCATTACACCGGTGCTGTCGAGATGCAGCTCTCTGATTTGTCACGACGCTTGTTTGTGTTTTGGTCAGCTGGACTTGAATATTCTCGGGGAGGTCGCACAGTTTCAGCTAGGTGTCGTTCGATGTGGACTTTGCCCACCCCCTGAGGACTTGTTTTACGATATGCGTCTCCTCGGGTGCGAGGGAAAAGGCTGGCGAGGTCGTGTTTTCGTGGGGTACGACTCGCGATGGGTTCCCACGACGGCAACCAGCATGACGAGAGGATGCAGATGAATCCTGTAGAGCAGCGCTACTGGAGGAAGAACTTATTTGTCTGCGACAGATCCTCAACAAAACTTTGAGGGGCTAGGATGAGAATGGGCTCGGCAACTACTCCAAGGGCTTGATGGGGAGGCAGCCGGATCCTCTACGATCTCCTCGCCTTCCTCGTGTTAGTGTTGCTGCGCTTTGCTCATGATACTGGAAGCCCCTTGTCGTTGGCAGGTCTTGTCAACTGGTGAAGGCTGGCGAGGACGAATATCTCCAAAGATGACCTGTCGATTAGGAAATACCAAATCCCACTGGTAAGGAGGGGACAGTGGGTGGAGGTAACGCTGGTGGGCTTTGTGATCTCTGGAGGCTGCTGGTTCTGCTTTCCGGACCATAATCCTCGCAATCTGAAGTCGACGTTGAAGTTAGAGGGCTATTAGACTCAGCCACATATTGCTAATACTTGCAGTTGTACAAAGAGCTCACGTACCCATCTTCAGGCAGTGCATAGCACCTTAGATGATCTTGACAACCTAAGTCACTCAGGGACTCGGGGCTTCTCTACATAGAGATGCTCTACTACTCATCACAGCTGGAGAGAAATTATAAGCTCCTCAAATTCCCTTACGGGCGTCCAAGGTAGATACAACATTCTAGCTTTCGTGACCAGGTATTTGCCCGTGTTGCCCGTGTTGCCCGTGTTGCCCGTGTTGCCAAAATTGTCCTATAGTATCTGGCGCCTTGTCCACTGCACGGCAGACACCTCGATTCAGACGGGAAAGATGATCTGTCGATCCAGCTGCCACAATCACACCATTTTCTTTCAATTCCGCTCTGCATGATGAAATAAATCTATTCATCTTTCTATGGTGCACAGTCGAAAACGCTGAACAAAAATGGTCTAGTAAACACGGTGGGCATATTTGCCCCTGATGAGCTCCCCCCTTTTCATAATCACCCAGGGTATCGGCGCCATAAGCAGAGCAAAAGCAGCAAGAATCGTATTCCCCCACCCCAAGCCCAAAGCGTCGTATAACGGAGGTCCTGCGAGAGGAAGAAACGCCCCAAAAACGCTCCTAAAAATTGTCGAAGCGGCGAGAGCTGACGCAGCGTGCATGGTGAATGCATCGACAAGGTACGAGGCCAGTGGGCCAAAAACAAACAATATTCCGACCCCAACAATAAAAGTTCCAATCATCGGCACCAGCCAAAACACCCCCTTTTCTGCCGTCCAACCGTACATCAGAAGCCCTCCTGGTATCACCGGCACAGAATACGCCATCAGAGGTAGGCGAAATTCCGGCCTCCGGACGCCATTCTTCTGAGATAGCGATGTAGCTACTTTATCCCCCCAGAAAGAGACAATAAGGGTGCCGGTCACTGTACCGATACCCACACCTATGAAGGTGAGGCCGGAAGAGCCTGCGGAGAAGCCATACTTCTCAGTAAAGACCATTGCTACCGTTGTGAAGAAGAGGTACTTGCAAGCATTGTCAGCTAAATTCCAGACGAGTAAGGCGGCTGTCCTACCAAATATCCGTAGATAACTGCAAAGTATGCAGACAAAGTGAACACGATAGGATGAAGTATCAAGAGCCTCAGCGGCCGTTTGATGGCCCGAGAGAAGGCCTCTTGGGGAGAGCCGCCGTCGTCTAGAACCGAGGTGTATCTGGAATTTCCCGTGTGCTTTCTAGCCTTTTGCGCTCGTTTCTCGAGCAGAGCTTTTGCGGAAGTTTCCCTAAGAATCAGAAGCATTGCGAGTCCAAGAGCGCCGGCCTGTGACACGAAGCCTTCGTCAGTGACACTGTCTTTTGCCTTGTACAGATAGCTCGCGCCAACCTACCATGATGCACAGCGCCCAAAAGATCCATCTCCAGCCAGCATACTCTGCCAAGAAGCCGCCCGCTGCAGGTCCCAGAACTGGTCCGAGGAGCGGCGCGAGAGAGTATACCGACACCGCTCTGCCCCTCAGCGCTGGAGGTGCGACGTCCGCGATCGTGCCACCCCCGATGGACAGCGGGGCTGCACCGGCGCATCCGCTCAAGAAACGGAATACCAGCAGAACCCCGAGATTTGGCGAGACGGCACAGGCGGCGTTGCAGGCGAGAAAGAGCACGTTCGAGATGCTGTACGCTGGGTATCGTCCGTAGAGCTCCGACATGGGCGCTGCTAGTCTATGCGTCATTAGCAGATGCCGTGGAATAGGGGCAGTTCGTACACTTATTAGAAACACTTACACGGGACCGAACACGAAGCCTAAATTGAAGATTGACACAACGAGTGAGGATAGCACTCCATCAGGCGCATTGAAATCCTTCAAAATCTCTCGGACGGCAGGGGCAGGCATCGACGACGCTATCGCTCTGGAATGTGACCATGGTCAGAGATTTCCAAAAAGGATGTTTGGTTGAACTACTCACGCTTGTAGCGTCAAGATACTCACAAGCACAATCTGAATCCACCTAGATGGCATGGCCCAGTTCATCGGATTCTCCGGGTCGTACGGCTTGTTCCAGTCCACTACAAACTTTTGTGACGCTGAGTTTCTCTTTTTTCCCCCCGCTACGCTAGAGACATCGCTCGTCCAGGTCGAAAGATACGGCGATCGTTGTGATTCGTCGTCGTCGGGTATGCTGCTGAATGCAGCGCCCATGTAAAGGCTTAGCTCGTCGACGGGCCCTGGAGGCCCATTTGCGCTTAGTCTAAACCATGAGAACCCTGAGGTTCTTGCGGTTTGTGGCACATCCTCCCAAGAGGGGTCTGATTTCCGTTTCTCCACGGACACCGGAGGCGGATATTGAGGCTGACCATCGGCTGATGTCGTCGAGCCGTGATCCTCTTCAACAGCCATTTGTCGCTGCTGTCGCCTCGCGGCTGTGCCTTATGAGAACATCACACAAAAATTGGACAAGTTCTCACGAGAGGATCAACGGTGGTGTTGGAGGAGCAAATGTCAAATGCAGGGTGTGCAAATGGCTTGGAACTTGCAAATCTCAACGGCACAGCAGAGACCACAGTCTTTGTTTTCGGGCATAACCGCCCTTGCGTTTCAATACTAGCCCACTTGCCGCAGTCATACGGTCTTTTAATCAGTGTAAGGTAGACGGCTGCTATTCCTGAGAGCACTGTGGTGTTGTATGTGACGCGGCCCCCACTATATGAGGCACAGTAATCCGTTCCAAATAGATTCGATGGCAGCCTCTGTGGCTGAAGTCGGCACAGCTTTCTGTAGTCATCGAATGCAATCGTGCGGGCATGACCGAAACTGGCTTAGACAGCTGTGTTAACGACCAGCAGGCAGTCGCAGTTAGTGACACCAGGTGGCCCAAACTCCCTTACGACAATGCCGTTCAAACCGAGTTTGACAGGTTGAGAAACGGGATACCACCATGAGATGAGGTTCTGGCCGCTGTTGGCACGGCAGTAAACTCCAGGCCCCTGTTTCAAGTTGTCCGAGACTGAATCGCACATGGCCTTACCAATAGCATGGAAACTTCAACGTCAGCTGTCACTGCCAAGACAGGGCCAGGGTTCCTGCTCGCAATTCCGATCATAAAAGATCACATAAGTACCGGTCTCCAAAATCATCTACCGTGAGATGCAGGTCGCATCATTAATAACATGGCAGCTCGGAGAATGGAAGTGCGCCGTAATGCTACTCAATGTGAAGGAGAAAATCTTAACGATTTACAAGTGTAAGAAAAGAGAATGCCTAAATTTGCTGAGTCTGCGCGGCTATATTTCCTGTGTAGCTAATTACCCTTATCGACGACGACAGTAGCAATAGTGGTAGTAACGACAATGATGGTGAAGACGATAGTAGCAATAGTAACGACGGCGACGATAGAAGCACGACAATAGAAGTAATAACAGCAGCGATAACAACAACGACGACGACGACGACGACGACGACGACAGTAACATAAAGTATAACCACAAGAAAAGTAGTCGCTCTATTGTAGAAAACATAGGCGGTCTCTAAGAAAATCTTATATTTCAACTTTTGACGTTTAAGTTGCGTTTGAAACATTAATTCTGGCAAAATGATCTGGCCTGTAGTGAATTGAGTGGGTATATGGAGCGTTAGCAGAGGCGACCTCACGTCCAGATACAGTCGCACGCAACAGATCGGGCAGTCAAGGTGGGCGAGTTTGAATGATACTACCATCTGGATTGCACTTCTCGTCACATGCTTCCACAAACACCAGACTTGGGCTTGTTAAAAACTTGAGTAGCCTTGGCCTACATATCACCAGTCTAGTAGGTGGCCGCAATACCCGTCAATAACTATCGTCTCTGTCAGCTCGCAATTTTCATTTTACATGTGCATTCTCAACACATAAGTAACTAATGAGGAATGACGGAAAGAACTAGGGGGGCTGAGGTTCACAGCCTCTTCCAAAACGCCCAAAGCTTTAATCTCCGAGATAATAGAAGGGATTGAGGAGAAGGGCTGGACAACGAAATGACATAAGCGGTACCTGCGAAAGGGTGCTGCTCCTTCTTCAGAATGACTTGGAGATCCTGGGTTTCCAAGCGGCTGTGGTGCGCACCTGCCGCGCGCGTCGAGGCGACCCCCACTTCCTGACTGGAACTTCACCTCACTCGTATCGACCACAAAAGGCTTCTTCTTCTCCCTCGACCTCTCGCAGTCTTACTTTCTATATACATCGTGGATGTCGCAACTGAGCAGTCTATCGAAGATGTCCCAGACAGGACCAATATTACCGAGTTCGCGAAGCCGATCTTACTGGTTACACATTCAGTGATGCACATAGTAGGTAAGAAGTTAAGAACGAAGACAGACTACCAAAAGAACATCAGCTGACCAGGGATAAGATCCCAGCTAAGTTTCTAGCAACAACATCTCTGCCATGGGAAACGCAGGCAGAAATCACGGCCGTGCTGCCGAAGATGTCAAGCCCAATAAAGGCAAGAAGCCTCGTCTTGTCAAACCCCCGCTGCTGCCAAATCCAACAAGAAGCTTGAGACTAAACCAAGCGATTTGAAGGAGTCCTTAAAAACAAATGCGGACCAGCGCACCTGCATTGTCGCTGAGCGTTCCAACGCGGGCTACAAGACCTCCACAACCACCACAGGTCGCCCAGTATGCACGCCTTCCAGGAGACGAATTATGGGGCCAACAGAACACGCACAGTCCACCTAAACGAGAAACTGAGGCAGGAGGAGGAGGATACGGGCGAAGTTACTGGCAAAGACGTCACCTTGTCGCATATGTGGAAACTGGCCTCAGCCACGCCAGCAAACCCCATCAGAGTTCAAGGATTCACCCAAGAGGAGATAGGTCAGATCATGGCCGAATACGTGCGCATACTGGACACAGTTCCGCCCAAACTTCGCGATCGATTCCGCACCATATGGACGCTGAAGCATCTCCACGACGCGTTTGGCAAAGAAGCCACTAAGGGTCTGACGGCTTTCGTGCAAAACATCGTAACGAAGGATGCCGCCGCGCTGGAGGCGAAGACGAAGAAGTTTTACACCCCAGCCTTTTCCTAATAGGTTTTATTCTACTTCCAGTACTCGTCCACTTTACTTCTTCTGCAACTCTTTTCTCTTCAGCATTCCTTCATTACTTGACATTTATCGTTCGGCACACTTCTCACATTTGCCTAGGTATCTGTATTAGTATAGGTAAGGGTGATGCACTTAGTAGGCTAAGATAGGTAGTATTAATAAAAAATAGGTGAAAATGCATAGTATATTGAAGTTAATAATATAGTAGTGAGGGTAGTAATATAGTGTTAAGTATTAGAGAGATCTCTACTCTCTAATTAGCTAAATTCTATTATACCTCTACTAAGTAGTAAAAGTAGTATTATTTTAATATTAGTAGTTTTTTTTTACTATATACTATATACTATATAAAACGCTTAGAAACGCTATATATACTATAATAATATAATTATTATACTTTTTATATAAAATATATAACTTATTATATTTCTCTTTTATTCTATATACTACTAGCTAACGTTTTTATATAGTAATTAGGTTTTTAGTGCTAGCTTTTTATTATTAATATTATATCTTTCTTATATATTACTCTTAATTAACTTATCTTTCTATTTATATATATACTTTATTAATATTAATAAAATTCTCTTATACTTTATTTAGAGTTCTCTTAGTAAAAGTATTAGTAATATTATTATTATTATTAATTTAGTATATTTCTATTAGCTTATATTATTTATATAACTATTAGATTACTATAATATTAACTATTAAGCGCTTTTTATTTATTATATTAAGCTTAATAAGGTATTTATATAGTAAATAGAAGTTAGTATAAATAATAGTTATAATTATTAGTTAATTAAGCTTATTAGTAATAATTTTTAAGGTTATAGTTATAATATATACTATATTATTACTTTAAGATATAATATAGGTTTCTAATATTAATATACTTTTTATAATCTATTTACTTTTAGTTAAACTATAATAAACTATATTTTTAGTTATATTAAAAATATTATTATTTTATATTTTATTTATAAAGATAATAATAAATCTTAGTTAGAAAGATAAGTTTTTATTATTAGTAAAAAAACTATTAATAAATATAAATAACTTAACTTCTAATAGATTAAAGGGGATATATTAAAATCCTCTATTAGTATTTACTATTTACTACTTAATCTACTTATTTAGTATCTTTATATTATTAGTTATAAAGTCTTAGTGTTAAGCTACTACTAATAGATTAAAGTAAGCTTTTAGTTAATATATTAAAGCTATATAAGCACTTTAAATATATTACTTAATATATTACTTCTTAACGCTTTATTTATTAGTATTTATATTAATAGAGTAAAGTTTTTAAACTTACTCTTTTTAGTATAGCTAAATACTACTATCTTTTTTAAGAACTATAATACTCCTATTAAATATAATAGAGTGTTTTTCTATTAAATATTTCTTTAGTTTAGTAATAAATCCTACCTACTAAAGCTCTTCCTCTTTTTTTTAGTTAAAAATTATATTAGAAATACTAAAAGTATTATTTATTTATATACTAATAAGCCTAAAAAAAAGGTTTTCTACTAAAGTAATTAGTAAGTAAAAATTATATATAAAAGTTTATATTATAAGCTTATTAAAATAGTATTTACTATATACTTTTTATTAGTATATTTTTAATTTAATAAAGCTTTATAGCAGCTTAATAATCTCTATAATAATACTTTTAGAATATTTATTATAAAGTTAGATAAATAGATAAATAAAAATAAGTTTATTAAGAGTGCTTACTAATTAGATATAAGCTTAAGTAATATCTCTTATTTAAGTAATAAATTTAAGCTATAAAAATATAAGTATAAAAATAAGGAGAAGTTATTAACTTAAGTATTATATTATTAAGCTTTATATTAAAATAAATCTCTTACTAGAGTTATTATACTTTTATATTATAAGTTATACTTTCTTATATAGTTATCTATTTTTTTTTTTTTACTTCTTAGATAATATATATATTAAATAGTTATATACTACTATAAATACTTAATTTATACTTTATGAAGTAGAGGATACCTCTTTTAATAAAACTATTAATCTTTATTACTAATACTTCTTTAAATAGTTTACTTTAAGTTATAATAATACTATTTTTATATAGCTAAATTACTTATACTAAAGCTATATTTTCTTTAGCTATAGCAAACTAGCTTATTATAAAGCTATTATTTTTATTATTAGATATAGTTTTAAAAAATATTTCTTAAAGGTTTAATTTAATCTCTAATAGTATTATATTTTAGTAGAAGATTATTAAAGCTTATTTATAAAATAGATATTCTTTTAAGCGTTTTATAGAGAGTTCTTCTTATAGGAGATTTAAGTTAATAATAATATAATCTTCTATTAGTTTCTCTATATTCTTATTATTTTTACTGCTAGATATAGTATCTTCTTTATTAAGCTTATTCTAAGGGGTATTTAGGTCTTTATAAAATAGTTTAATATATATTAAGTAGAAGGTTAATATCTTAATATCTATTTTAATAATATATTTTTCTCTTTTTTAAAAAATAAGTTAATATAAGTTTTACTAACCTCTTTTCTTATAGTAAACTAATACTTTTAAGCTTAAGGGAAGGTTTATTATTTTTATTATATTTAAGCTATTATATATTATAAGTCTAACTATAATTTACTTCTCAGCTTTAATCTTATATACTTCTTTTATTATTTTATAAATTATTTATACTCTTTTTATAATTATTAGTATAAATAGTAATTCCTTTACTATCTTTAGGTATATACTAAAGATAAAGAGAATTAGTATAAAGCTATTAAAGCTAGTAATATTATTAACAGCTTTTACTACTATCTAAAGGATATTTATATAGTCTATTAATAGGAAGTTTTTTTAGATAATATTATATATCCTTCAGAAGGGTATATAATATCTTTTAATTTTGCTTATACTATTATATACCTCTATAGGTATAGTTTTAATTATAATCTCTATTATATCTATATTTTAGTTAAACTTATCTAAAATATAGTTTATATTAATATCTATTATAATAATATTTAGAGGCTTAATATATATATTAATCTAGTAGTTTTATAGTATATTTTATATATCTTCTGATTTTTAGATTAATAAGAATTATACTATATTAAAAGATATAGCTTTATTAATAATATATAAAACTAATAACCTATCTATCTATATAATATTAATAATAATAGTATAGTTAAAGTTAATATTATCTTTAAGATTTAGCTTAAACCTAAATAGGTTTAGGCTATTTTTTTAGTAATATTTATAGTAAGTTATAATCTTTTTAATAATCTCCTAGTTAATATTATACTTTAAATTATTAAAAAGGTTTTATAAGCGTTTTATAATTAGATATCTAAATTATTTATATAGGTGCTATACTTCTAGCTTTATAAGCTAACTATCTACTAATATCTCTTCTTAGTTAAGTATTATCTATAGATACCTCTATTTATAAATAATAAACATCTTAATATTATTTTTTATAATATAATTCTTTAAGTTATTATATATTATATTTATTTTAATTATATCTTAAAGATAGAATAGAAATAAAGTATCTATAAATATAATATAAAAAGTTATTTTACTTAGAGGGGTTAGAATAATTATTATACTAATAGATTTAATCTTTTTATCTATACTAAAGTATATTCCTATTTTACTAGCTTTTAATATATTAAGTTTAATAGAATATTACCTCAAGAGAGCTTTAAATTATTTCTTACTACCTATTAAGTACTTTATTATACTAATATTTAGTACTTTATTATACTAATATTTAGTATAATACTATAGAACTTATTAGCTGTATAAACTAAACTGAATAAGAATATCTAGAGCGCTTTTATATAGATCTCTATTATCTTAAGATCTTATTCTCTTTTAATATTGTTACAGCTCTGGCGCCACGCCTGCCTGAGAGCGCATCATATGCCTAGGCATATGCCTGGCCACATGACCTACAGTAAGCGCCGCGCACGCCTATAGAGCCTTCGCGCGCCTACGCACCCTACTATAGTTTCTTTCCTTCTTTATCTCTAGCTTAATTAAGTAAGAATTACTAAAAGCTGTACAATAACTAGCACCCTATACTTTCTATTATAGTAGCTAGAGATTAACTATTATTAAACTTATCTCTAGCAATAGAAGTATAATATTAATATTCTCTAGAAGTACTAACTGCTGATCTGTAGCAGAAAACCTTATTATATAAACCCTGTATGTATAGTTGAGAGCTACCTAACTGTGAAACGCTATAAGCACTAATTATAACACACTCTATTTTATTATATACCTATTTATTATACACCTCCTATATTAATTAAGATAGTATATAACTCTAACAGCTATGCTAAAGATAAGGATCTAAATACTAAGCGTTAGTATAACTATAGTACTATAGGTAGTATATGCTTTATTTTGAATATATAAAATCTATTTAAGCTACTTAAGTAGCTAAAGGAGTGCTGTTAGTATATATTTATGCTGCTAGAGGGTGTTAAAGCCTATCTAGAAACTATCTCTGCTGTAGATCTTAACCTCCCTATTTATCTATAGCTAATTAAGATATTAATAGTTAAGATTATAACTGCTACTTAAGTTAATTTTATAAAAATTATATATAAGTAGCTAAAAGATATAAAGCTTACTATTTAAAACTCTAACTTCTTTAGTAATAAAGAGAAATATATATAGAACTAAGATATATTTAAATAAGTATTTAAAAATAACCTAGCTTATCTCTTTACTTAAGTTAATAGCTAGATTAAATAGTATATAATATAGAGCTAGGAGGCCTAAATATTATATTTAAACTTTATTATAGCTTCTAAGAATATTAAGGATCTATATTAGTATATTTAAACTCTTAAAAACTAATATAAGGTTTTTAATACCTTTATAGCTACTGCTTAGTATAAGAGTAGTATAACTAAATAATAGCTGCACTCTAAGATTAAAGCTTTATAAGCTGAAAAAGATACTGCTGCTAGTAAGATTACTGCTTTAAAGCTGAACTGCTTAGCTTAAGACTTCTTAAACCTATTTAGTATAAACTATATATATAAGATTACTACTTTTAAAGCTTAAAATATAAAGCTTTAGTAGCAAATTAGCTTCCTTAGAGTAGAGAATACCTCTCTTAAAACTTAGTTTGCTAAACTTCTTAAGTATAATAAGCAGTTATCTATAAAGCTAGCTACCTGTAGCAGTATCTCCTTAGTATACAGCTAATCCTATTTACTTAGCTGCTTTTTATAGAGATCTACTATACTAATACCTATTATAAACCTAATAGATACTATATTAGCTATACTAACCTACTAACTTTAGGTGCTTAAGGATAATAACTGCTGTCTCTATAAGGAAACATCTATCTTAACTATATCTAATAAGAACTCTACAGCCTTATTTAAGCTTACTGAAGTCCCTCTTTTCACTAATATTTAGAATAGATATAATAATAAGAACCTTATATTTAACTTTTAGCTATACTATATTAGAACTCACTTTAACGCTATAAGTAATAACTACTTTAATAGCACTAAAAAGGATTATATTATCTCCTATATTACTAGTAATACTGCTAATTTGATTTTATTACTGCTTATCTATTCCACTATAATTTAAACTACTAAGGATCTAATTAAGTAGATAAAAAGTATATATACCAGCCTTATATATATTAAAAACATCTGCTATAACCTAGAAAAGCTTACTATCTTATATAATAACATTCTAGCTTAGTATGATATCTTTATATAGAAGGCTTATAAGATTGAGGTTAAAGATAACTGTTAGTGCTATATATTCTATAATAAGTTGCTACTGCAGCTATAGAACGCTATTATTAACTAATATTTTACTGAAGATAGCTTTAACTTTTTTTAGTATATAGACTATATCGCTAAGGTTATTAACCTTATAAATACTAGCTATAAAAGGAATAAGGGATATTTTAGTAATACTTATATTACTATAGCTTCTAGAGCGCGCCCTACTACTACTGCTAGCTTTAGTACTAATAGCATTCAGCTTAGTACTAATAAAAAGAGAACCTATATAGATATTAAGCTATATAAAACCTTAAAGGCTTCTAGTATTTATTATAGTTATAATAAGCTGAGATATCACTCTAAGGAGTGCTCTATAAAGAAGGTATCTATAAATATTATAGAGCTTAAAAATCTTATTATAGAGGGTAATAGCTTAGAAAACTAGAGCTTCTAGCTAAAGCAGACTTCTAGCTAGGGGAGACTAATAGTATATAAAACCTACATCTTACGCTTTTATCTATTAACTTATAATATCTAATTAATAAACAGCCTCTTAAGATAGAATTAGTTATAGTATTTAATAGATATAGAATTCTTATATATGTATTACTTAATACTAAAGTAAATAGTTATAGATTTATATATTTACGCTTATAAATACTACTGAGGGACTTTTGCTAGGCCCCCTAATATATATTAGAATAGCTTATCTCTGTATTAGGATTTAATAGAGAATAATTAGATGCTGCAGATATAGTGTAGACTGTTAATTTATATATTAACTGCTAGGTACTTTTAAAAACACCCCTTTTGCAGCTTAATATTAGGCAGTATAACTTAATATTTAGCTGTAAGTAGTTTAAGTATTATAATATATCTCTAAATATATGCAGTAGACGCTTAGGATAGCCTAAAGATATACTTCTACTTAGAGATCTTTTATTAACTATTATTTAGCAGGTAGAGGATCTTCTTATACCTAATAAAATTAATTTAAACTATTAGCTTAATATAGAACGCTATTAAAAGGCTTTTAAAGCTAATGCTCTAGCCTATAATAAGAAGATAGCAGCTTAGCTTGTGAAAATCTTAAAGTAGTCTGTCTTACTATTATATATATAATATAAAGATATAATTAAGTTTATAGATAAAATAGAGTATGCTCTATAAAGTAAGACTATTTAGTATAAGGAAAAACGCCTGCTGAGGCTATAAGATCTAGCGCTATTTAGAGCTATACCTATTAAGCTAATACTAAACCTAATTATTAATATGTTATCCTTTAAGCGCTAGATAGGATATAAAACTGCTGAAGTTAGCGTTATCTTACTATATAAGTTTAATAAGATTATTAATAAGAAGAAGGCTAAATAACGTACTGCAGAAGATCTGCTATATAATAATACTAAGGAAACTTAGCGTCTAATTATAGAGAAACTGCTGCTAGAACTATAATTATAGGCAGACGTTTTCAGTAAAGCTGCTAGCAATAAGCTAGTATTATACTAGCTGTATAACTATAAGATTAAGCTTATAGAAGGCAGATAAAATAGGTTATAATACTTTCTGCTCTATAAATAGTTACTAGAAGAGCTTAAAGCTACTTATAAGTATCTAAAGGATAACCTAAATAAGGGATTTATTACTACTAGTAATACCTCTTAGGCTTTGCTTACTCTGTTTGTTTATAAATATAATAGCAGCTTATAGTTCTGTGTTAATTACTGCAGGTTAAATACTAAGATGAAAAAAGACTAATATTTATTACTACTGATAGAAAATATACTTATATACCTAAGTAAGGCTAAGATTTATACTAAGCTTAATATCAGATAAGCTTTTTACTATATTTATATTGCTAAAGGATATAAAGATCTTATAACGTTTAAAACCTAGCTTAGTGCGTATAAGTATTTAGTTTTACCCTTTAGGCTTTATAACAGCCTGTTTATATATTAGCGCTATATGAATAAGGTTCTAATAGAATATCTTAATAACTTCTATACAGTATATATAGATAATATTTTGATCTATTTAGATAATTCTGAAGAGTATTATGCTTATATTACTAAAATGCTAAATAGGCTTTAAGAAGTAGGATTATAGGCTAATATTAAGAAGTGTAAGTTTAGTATGACTTATATAAAATACTTCAGCTTTATTATTTTAACAGAAGACTTATAGCTTAACTTAGAGAAGGTTAAAGTTATTTATATATAGCTGCTGCTTAAGAACGTTAAGGGTATGCAGTTATTCCTCAGTTTTTATAACTTTTATTAGCGATTTGTTTATAATTATAGTAAGATAGCTAGGCTGTTAAACTGCTTTACTGTTAAAGGTGTGGAATATAAATAGATAAGCAACTGCAAAGAAGGGTTTGCTAGCTTAAAGGCTGCTCTATCCTTAGTGCTTATACTGTGATATTAGAACTTTATATTACTTATATACGTAGAGATAGACGCTTTAATTTCTATCTGTGTAGGCACCTTTCTGCAGTAATAACTTAATAATAACTTTTAGCACTTAGTAGCTTTCTTCTTAAAGATTATAAGCTTTATAGAAATAAACTATTCTATCTATAATTACGAGATGCTAGCGATCATCTTAGTGCTAGAAGAATAGTATATAGAATTAATATCTATCTTATAGTGCTTTAATATAATTATAGACTACTAAGCTTTTTTATTCTTTATAATTAAGCAGCTTTTAAATATATATTAAGCCTAATAGATAGGCTTACTATTTAACTATAACTTTATAATTTAATACTAGCTTAGCTGTGAAAATATACTAGCAGATATGCTGTTATATAAAGCTGAGGACTTATATATATAATAGGAGATTAAAAATACTAGCTGTATATAGGTTATAATTAAGCTAATTATACTGTTACCTAAAATGCTAGAAGAACTATAGCAGATGCTTACTGCTGCTATAGCTGCTCTAAACCTTACTGTTAGCGCCCTTAAGCTAGTAAATAAGCTATAAGGCTGGCTGCTTATAGAGTAGATCTTGCAGCTGAATAGAGACCTAAATACCTTATCTCTTAAGGCTTACTGCTCTCTGGTTAATAAGGAACCTAGGTATTAGACTATTAGGGAGGGAGAAGGATTGCTGCTTATAGATAGCTGCATTATAGTGCTATTAGAAGAAAATCTGCAGATATATATTATATAAAAAGTTTACAGCTAGCAGTCTCTAGCTTACTTTAGCTGGAATAAAACTATAAAAATTATTAAGAGTTAGTATTACTAGTAAGGCTTTATAGGAGATATAGAGCAGTATATCTACAACTGTTATATATACTGAAGAGCTTAAAAGCTGTATAATATAACCTCTAGTAAGCTATAGCTGCTACTAATCTCTATATAGCTTTAGCAGTTTATTATAATAGATTTTATAGCTCTACTGAAGGATTAGTATAATTTTAATACTGTTTAGGTTATAATTTACTGCCTTTCTAAACGCTTAGTATTAGTCCTCTGCTATAAGATAGTTATAGCATAAGATATAGCCTAAATATTTTTTTGCTATATATTTCTCTATTTTAGATTTTCTGATAAGATTATTTCTAATTATAGAGCTTAATTTATTTCTAGATTCTAGAACAAACTCTATAAAATTACTAGTATTAAGATTAGCTTATTAATAGTAAGCTATCTATAAACTAATAGATAAATAGAGGTTATAAACTAATACTTTTAGTAGTAGTTATGGGTTTTAGTTAATAAATATATAAATAACTAAAGTAAGCTGCTTTTAGCTGCTAATTTTATATAAGCCTGCCTGCTTAGTAATGCTATAAGCTTATTATCCTTTAAGATAGAATAGAGCTATAAGCTAAAGATAAATTATAACTAAGAAAAGTATATAAAGAAGTTTAACAGTATATATAATAAGCTGAATTATAAGGATGTATAAGCTATAGCTAGCTAAATCTATAACGCTTAGCGTGTTACCTCAGGCTATATAGCTGTTGCCTAGCGCTAATATATATATGCTGCTAACTGAAGCTGCTGTTTAGATAATTTAGCAGTAAGTAACTTAGTTTAAGTATCTATAAAAGGTTAGTATTTACTAAATTAATCTAAGCTGTTAATACTATAGAATAGGCTATATAGGATTAAAGCTATAAGCTTAAGCAGCATTTAGATTATTAATTTACTGCTTAGCTATAAAGTTTATAGCACTTTTAACTTAAGCTATTTATAAAAAGCTAATAAAAACCTCCTGCTTAGATAGTATACTATACTGCTGCTGTTTATTAAATATATTAATAGTTTTAAATTTAAAGTTAATAAGGTTATTAAGTTATAAATATATTAGTAAAAGCTATAGTACTATGTTAATTAGCTTAGGTATAATAAAGACCTTAAATAGTATAATATTAAAGCGTTTAAGTATGCTCTAACTGCTATATAATTGTTTTATACTGCTTACTTAGCTGCTATAAGCCTACTAAAGAACCTGCAGTTATAGCTAAATGCTGCTGTAGTAGATAAAAAGCTCCCTATATAAGATAATAATAATACTGCTATAGAAGCTTAATACGCTTAGAAGGATAATATTAATAAGGATAGTATATAATGTGTAAAGAGTATAGGGTATACTAGCCTAACTTTAGCACCTGTGTGCATGCCCCCTACCTTTAAGATATTATAATTCACTACTGCTAGGTGTATTTACTAATAGATCTACTCCTTTTATTAGGCGTGAGGAAAAAAAGAAGGCCTGGAGAAGGGAGATTTTTGCTTTTATATATATAATGGACGGTTTCTGCAGACAGAAACCTATAAGGAAGGGGGGGGTACTGTTATGGCTTTAGTGCTGCGCCTGCTTGAGAGTGCGTTATGTGCCTAGGCATGTGCCTGGCTATGTGACCTATAGCGAGCGCTGCGCGCGCCTATAGAGCCTTTACGCGCCTGCGCGCCCTACTGTAGTTTCTTTCCTTCTTTATCTCTAGCTTAATTAACTAAGGATCACTAAAAGCTGTGTGATAACCAGCGCCCTGTGCCTTCTATTACAATATGCTTTATTACTTACTTAACTAGTTATTAATATATTTATTTTAAGTTAAATTTAATTCTTCTAAGTACTACTATAGTAAAGTTTATAGTTAGTATACTTAGCTCTTTTAGTATATTATTATTACTTTTATAGTTATCTTTATAATTATTGCTTTTAAGTAAGTTTTAAAAGTAATAGCTGCTATTAATATTATCTATTATTATTATTCTTTTAAGTTTATTATTATATCTTTTAAAGTTAATAAGGAATTATATATAGCTACTATATCTATCTAGCTAAGTTTTATTCTTAAATATATTAAATACCTTTATGTAATTTTTAAGTAAGTAGTTATTAAACTAATATCTTAATATTAAATATATTTAATACTTTTTATTAGAAAAGCTTTTATATTTTTTTTAGGTTCTCTTCTTAAAGTTTTTATATTTACTATTTTAGAAGTTCTCTTATATCTTTATTATATTTAGATATTATCTTTTCTTATTATTACTATAGTATTTATATTCTATTAAATATATTTTAGTAGGATATTATAACTTTCTTTTAGATCTAAATTTAGTAGTAATAGTAAATTATAAAGAGCTTTTTAACTCTTTATATAAATTTACTAGAACTATAAATACTATTTTATATTTCTCAACGTTTTAATAGATATTAATCAGATTAAAAGTTATAATAATATCTAATTAGAACTTAAATAGTAAAGTAGGTTAGACTTTATTAAGCTTTATTATTAGTTTATTAAAGTATTTAAAAGTATTTTTATTATTATTTTCTTAGATAATTTTTATTAGTATAATATTTTACTATTTTATGATATAAGTTTAAATAGTTTTTAGTATTTTAAAGTAGTATTTAAAATAGTTAACCTTTTTATTAAAGCTTAATAGCTTATTATCTAGTTTAATATAATAAAATATACTTACTATGCTTTTTAATATAAAGTAGAAAGTATTACTAATATAGTTCTTATTAATTCCTATTAAGGTATAAGTTTTATAGAAGATAGTAATCTTATTATTAAGCACTTTATATTTCTCTCTACTATATTATCTTTCTTTTAAGAGGATCTTAATAAAGTCTATTAAATATCTTAAAGTGAGAGCTTATATAAGCTATAATTAGAATAAGCTATAAGATATAAATATTTATATTTAAAGTTTAAATAGTAAAGTAGCTTTTATATAGATATATCTTTCCTCTTTAGTCTCTCTAAACTATTCCTTACTTATTACTAATACTTAATATTATCTCTTATAAATTAGAAACGTTTAATAATATATTACTTTATATTATATCTTATTTTATAGAGATAGTATATAGTTATTACTCTAAAAGCTCTTAAAATAGTTTTTAACTTTAATACTTTCTTTAGTTAAGTTCTCTATAAGCTATTTATATTTCTTAATTCTTTTTTATAGTTTAGTATAGCTATTTACTTCTTTCTAAAAGAGAGTTATTAGCTAAAATAAGAAGAAATTACTATAAGCTATCTCTATAAGTTCTTTAGTAATAAAATACTTTTTTATATAGATAAAAACACCTCTTTTATATAGGAAATTATAAAGTTTTATATATAAATATCTTTTTACTACTATAAAAGCTTATTCTATTTAGTTATTAAAGTTTAATATAAACTCTAATTAAAAGTTTCTACTAAAGAGGTTTTAGTTAGAGTACTTATTAATATAGTAGCCTATCTATCTATTTACTTCTTTAGAAGTAATAGTTATTAGCTCTCTTTTAAATATTTTACCCTATAGAGCTATTATTATTAAAGCTGTAAATAGTTCTACTACTTTAGTTTTTAATATTAATATTAATATTATTAATAGATTAGCTCTTTCTAATAAAGAAGTAATCTAAAGTTTACTTTCTAAGCTTATTTATACTTAGCTTTCTGTTTTTATAAACTTAGTTATTACTTAGATAAGTATAATATTATTTATTACTTCTATTACTATTATATTTTAACTTAATATTATATTAACTCTAATCTTATTAACTTAATATTTAAACTAACTATACTTAGTTATATAGTATTTCTTAGAAGCTAAAGCTACTAGGGTATATATATCTATTAGCTAATTTACTACTAAATACTTTATACTGTTTAATTAGAGTTACTACTTAGTAAGGTTTAAATCTAACTATTTTTAAGGTTATAAGTATTACTAAAGCTAAGGTTATAAATCTAGCTAAAATTAAGGTTATAGATTTATATATAAAATAGTTAGAACTTTACTAATAAGTTTCTAGTAGGCTAAAATTTAATATTTTAAGATCTATCCCTTTCTACTAATCCTTAACTTTAGCTTTAGTTCTTATTCTAATTACTAAAATGCTAATTATAATATTTAAAATACTTTTAGTAGTTTTATTAAGTTATAGATTATAGTTATTTATCTATTAACCTATTATTTAGGGTTAATATATACCTAGAAGTAATAAGAAATAGAGAAGTAATAAGAAATAGAGAAGTAATATAATATTATATATTAAGTAGTAGTTATTACTTCTCTTTTATTTAAAATAGTATTTAATAAAGTATAAAATAGAAAGGAAGTTCCTCTTTTTATCCTTCTCTTAGTATAATAAAGTAGCTTTCTTTTTCTAATAATTCTTCTAAAGTATAGCTTTCTTACTACTTTAAGTATAACTCTAATTTATATTATACTCTTTATATATAGAGGTAGTTATTAAATAGAAAAGTTATTACTTAGTAAGCTTTTATTTTTAGCTATATTTATAGGGAATAATATACTATTAGTAGTAATAAATATTAAAGCAGTTAAAATCCTATTTAATATACTTTAAGATTCTAGCTATATATAATAAGTACTTAGAAGGGTTAGATATCTTTAAATAGTTATAAAAAGGTAGCTTTATTAATCCTTTTTTCTATTCTTTTATAGTAATAATTCTTCTTCCTCTTATAGTAAGAAAATCTTAATAGCACCTCTAGTACTAAGCTAGTAAAGTTACTAGTTCTTTTTAAGGTTCTTATAGAAGAGGTTTAAAAAGCTATAGTAAAATAGTAATAAAGTTATATTTATAATCTCTTTTAGTATATATAATACTAATACCTATAAAATAGTAGTAATAGATACTAAAAAGTTAAAATTCTATAGTTTTAAGGTTATTTAATATACCTTTAGCTTTATCTTTTAGCTAGCTTATTTTATAAATAAGATATTATTCTTTTTAATTAGATTTTTAATAGACTACTATAATTATTAATAAGGAAAATCTTTAATAATATTAAGTTAATAATATCTTTTTATACTTCTATACCCTTAGTGCTAACTTTATACTTTTAGTAGCACTCTATAATACTATAATAGATATAAATTACTATTATTCTATAATAATTTACTTTCTTTTTTTTTATAGTAATTATACTAATCTTCTATAGACTATTAATATAAGAGAACTCTTATCTACTTTAATAAGGTATTAATATAGTTATTAATAGCTTTACTATATATTAATATAATACTATAACTTTATTTTAGGTATTATTTAGTATCTTCTTTACTATATACTAATTAAATATACTTTAAGAGATATTAAGAAGCACTTTTAACTACTTTATAAGAGAGTAATAAAGTTATACCTACCTTTATATAGCTAATCTTCCTTATATTTACTTTTTACTAAGGTTTTTTTATAATAATATATAGAAAAAGCAATTTACTATTCTTAGTAGATTTCTATTAAATAGAGTGTTTTATATATTTAAAATATTAATACTATTTAAAAGAAAGGTTTTATATTTAGAAGTAATTTATAAAGTAGCTTAAATTATTATAAAACTAAATAAAGTAGTTAATAGTATAAAAGTAACTAGTTACTTACTAAATATTTTATAAGAAGTAAGAAATATAAATAAAATAGTTAGAAGTAATATAGTTATAGCTTCTCTAGTTAATTTTATAATAATTAGTTTCTTAGTTATAAGCTAAATAATTTAAATATTTAGAGTTTTTAATATATAATAGATACTTTTATAGTAAAGCTATAGCTATTATAATTTTAACTAGAGGTTTAAAATAAATATAATTAGTTTTTATAAGTTATCTTACTTAATAAAGTATAAAGTTTTATTATTCTCTCTTTTTTAGTACTATTTCTATAAGAAAATTAGTTATTATATTCTTATAATAGTAGAGTAGTTTTAAGAAGCTATCTTTTCTAGTTCTTTATTAATTTATAGTATTATAGTAATTTATAGAAGTTAACTACTAATCAGTATTAGTATAGATAAAAGTAATATACTTAGTAAGCTAAGATAAGTAATATTAATAAAAAATAAGTGAAAATGCATAATATATTAAAGTTAATAATATAGTAGTAAGAGCAGTAATATAGTATTAAGTACTAGAGAGATCTCTATCCTCTAATTAGCTGGATTCTGCCGCACCTCTGCTGGGCGGGGAAGGTGGCATTATTCCGATAATCTGCAGTAAAAGGCCAAAACAGACACAGTTTAGGAGAGAACAAGGACGACATATAGTCATAAACATGGAATACACAGGCAGAGGCGGTTTCTTCATTTTGGATTCGGACAGATAGGCGGACGTTTCGAGGGGTTTCTCATTTCAGTGTGCCAAGCTGGGCTCATGGCTAGAGCAATGGCATTGATTAGGCCAACCATTATTGCATAAAAGCAGCATAGCATTTTAGCTCTAGAAGTCTGCCCTGGCTGGTGCACCGTATTTCGATCGGTTGATATTGATGTCAGAGACTTGAGAGTTGGTATTCACACTCTCTGGCACGCCCTAGCTGGACGTAGGCACGGTCCCGGCGACGTTCTAGCTGGATGTTTGCCTGGGCATGGGCGTAAGCAGAAAATCGAATTTGGCTACCGTGTAATCATCCTGATTGCTGTTCTTGTGTCATCTTCGACGTCCTCGGGGGTTGCACTCGGGGGTTAATGTCTACGATGTTGTCTTCACCATCGTTGTCACTCGATCTCATGACGTCAAGACGGTCGATCATGGTCTCATCTGGGCGTTCTATAACTCGGATGAGGTCTTGCTGCTGACGCTCACTTTGACTTGATATGCCAAGTCGCCTCGCCAAAGCCAGAATTTGTTTCTCGGCGGAGGATGTTCACAGACATTCGTCAACCTTGCGTCGGTGAGCAATCTTGTCACAGTGCAATTCGATCAAAGTGATCTTTGATCTCTTATTCTGGCGGGAAATGATGAGCCGATCATTCCGTGAGCAAGGGCTGCTGAAGAACCTTGTTGTAGAGATTGACAGCCTCTTTGGCATGCGCGACGAAGTTGGTGGTGCTCCCCGCCAGGATCAGATGCATGACAGCTAGATGGAACACGTTGAGGCGGTGCTGCACCAACAACTCTGCAGCCAAGGTCTCGGCTGGTTCGTCATTGCATAATTAATTTGTCAGCCTTCAGGACGGGCTCGAATTTCAAATCAAGATTGGGAGCCAGAGCAAGCGCCTGGGGAAGTATGTGGAAAAACAAATGCCCTGACTACTGATTTTCCGCCATCATACCTGTTCATGTTCCATCTTCAAAGCTGACGGTTGCGCGCCCAAGTCTTCAGAAGATTGAGATCATCGCATCGCCTTCAGACTTTTGCTTCGGTTGATATGTGTACCTTAGTATGATCAGCACCGGAAACATCAAACAGGCGGACGACGAAGGCCGAGATGCTTTCTTTGAGGTATGCACTTCGCCTATTTGATGCTCAAGGTAAGCAAGTATTCTGAGAACACGATATTCGGTCGATCATCCATGGATTCGTAAATATCACATGAGCTGGCACACGTGACAACATGTAATAAACGAAGGATCTGGCCATTTGCGCGCCTGATTATGCACGCAACCTTTCCGTGTTCTTCCAGCGTCTCGGCGCGCCGCGCGTCAGCTACAGAAGAACATTCTACCTGTGTTGTCACCGGTCATTCCGAGATAGGCTATAAAATGTACCAATCTACGTGGAGAGCGGCCATTGATTTCAAACTCGAAACTCATAGCCGCCGATCCAATTCAAAAAGGATTCTGACGTGGCCCGGCCCCTTACGGCTCATCAACGAAAGCGCCAAGCAGAAGGCCCACATCGATCGACACTTATGGATTTGTATCCTATCAGTAGGATTGCGGCTTACGGACGTCCTGATTCGACCAACCCTATGTCAGTCAGCTCTAGTGGCCTTTCCCTGTGTGACACAGTAAGATAATGCAACGGTAAACCTGACGCTTGGGTTAGACGAGCATCCCATCCTTTTGATACCCGCATTTCGTCAATCCATTGTTAGATAAAAGTCGTCGTCGATCTCTAACTTCTTCCCGTCTCGTTTTCTTACATCGACAACTGTTATATCAAAGACTTCTGGGACTGCATCACCATGACCGAAGGTAATAAGATTGCAATAATCGGTTTGGGTGAGTTCTTGGTTGAAGGGCACAGCATACCCTGGCCCCTTGATCCCTTTCACGTGCTGACAACCACAGGGCCGCTTGGTCTCGTCGCCCTCAAGAACTGCCTAGAAGAGGGGTTCGAGGCGACGGGGTTTGACCGCATCCCGTATCCGGGGGGGCTCTGGACGTATACGCCAGAAGACCGAGTCTCTGCGCTCCCAAGTAACATGAACAGCTCCTTCTCTGACTGAACTGAGATTAATAACGTGCGATAGCCACCGTCGTCAACCTCTCAAAGGAAAGGGTGAGTCTGCTACCTGCCCACGTGACCCAATGGTCATGCTGACGGTCTGCACTAGGGATGCTTCACAGACTTTCCGTTCCCAGCAGGTGAGGAGATGCAAAACTCTTTCCATACCCGTGACGTGGACTCACTGGCGGTAGAAGTTCCAAGCCTTTGCTCCGCCGGCGATGTGCAGAGGTACCTCGCCAGCTACGTGGAGCACTTCAACCTGCGCCCTTCGCTGCGCCTCAGCACAAGCATCACCCGCGTGTACCGTGACGAAAGCGCCAACAAATGGGTGATTGAGATAGATGGGGGCCCCGACGAGATGTTTGACAGAGTGATCATGGCAACGGGTCAGAATCACACGCCAAAGTATCCTGATATTAAGAAAATTGAATTGTTCCGCGGCGAGACGCTTCACTCTAAGTCGTTCAAAAGGTAAGTCTGGGATGCTGAAGACCCACTGCCAAGCTTTGAGTTGCCCGTACTGAAGTGTCTTTGAGTCCCGAGGGATTCAAGGGTAAGGACGTCTTGATCATCGGCCTGGGCAACACCGGGGCAGACACAGCGGCATCTCTCGTCGGACACGCCAACAACATCTATCTATCACATAGACAAGGATGCCTAGTTGTAAGTTGCTTCTCACTGCACACCCCAGTCAGTATTGTCTGACATCGTGGAGCTGCCCCGCGTTAAAGATGGCAAGCCCGTCGATCATACCATCAACGTTCGTTACGTCACCTGGCAGCGCGTTTTCGAGCGATTCTTTCCCAGTCTAGTCGAGAAGCTTTTCAACGATTTCGGCAAGAGACTCCAGGATGAGGCGTTCAACATCCGGCCCGAGTGGAAGCTGTCCCCTGCGCCCTCCCTCAAAAAATACCTACCCCTCTTCTCGGACAATCTCACCGACTCTTTAGAAAGCGGCGCTGTCCAGTCCGTTGACGGCGTCAGCAGGATCGTTGGGCCCAAAAACGTTGAGCTCACCGATGGTAAAGTCATCAAGGTAGACACGATCATCTACTGCACTGGCTACATGTCCGACTATAGCCTTCTGGACCCCAAGTACGACCCGACGCGCGAGACAACGCCAGATTGGGCCGCCGCCAGAGGTTCGAGGGGCAAGCCGCTGCCCAGGCTGTATCAAGGTGTCTTCTCGCTGAGCCACCCACATTCTCTGGCTTTTCAGGGTGCTGTAGCGCTCACTATGAGCCAGTTCCAGATAAATGATCTATCTTCAATGGCGGTGACGCAGGTGTGGAAGGGCAGGTCGGCCCTACCCCCTCAAGAGGAGATGGAGCAGGCGGTTGATAAGCACCACGCCTGGATGGTAGAGCTGGCTAGGGAGGGCAGCGTCCTACCGCAGACGGTCAACCCCTATCAGTGGGTTGACTGGGCTGACCAAACCGCCGGCACAGGTGTGAATAAGTACCTTGGCTGGGGCTGGAAAGGGTGGAAGTTCTGGTTCCAGGAGCCCCGACTCTGCAGCATTCTCATGGGCGGCGTCTACAGTCCGCACATCTACCGTATTTTTGACGGCAAGAGGAAGAAGTGGGATGGAGCAAGGACGGAGATTGAGAGGTTGTACAAGGTGGCGAACGAGAAGCCCAAGCTCAGTTAGGCGAGAAGGGGCTTTTACACCACCAAGACATGCATGCCAGCAGCTTGCGGCTTTCTACATCTCATAGTCAGTGTTCTAACCAGAAAAGTCTTGTGGGGAGACAAATGCCTATTAAGAAGGAATGAGGAGCCTCGCCTTGTTCTGGGGACATACATCCGTCCCCAGTAGCGAAGATCCCTGGGGCTCTTGCAATAAGACGCCTGTGTTTCTCGACAATACCCCTGATTATTATTGTTCCACCGTTCATTGCCACCTCGAATTCAAGCAGATTTAACTTCTCATTCGTCGTCAAAATGTTTCATTACGGAGCCCCTACATTGGTGGAGCAAGCCAACTTCTAGGCGCAACAGGTTCACCTTGGAGATAGCAACAAGCATGCGAAGGCTGGGTGTACTTCGCGGCTAGAAATAAGACCTGGGGAGTGCGAATTTGCCTTGGATTAAGTGCAAATCCTGCCTCTTTACTGTACTTGGCCATCTAGTGTGGCGGGTGTTGGACCTGATTCATGGATGAATTTCAACCGTACGTCGACATGATCGAATGTCTCGAGCTAATGTGCGGGTGCGCTCCTGGCTTTATAAGCATATAATTATTGTGCATGTTAATTCACGTGAGATATAGTTGCGGGGTTCTTTAATAGCAAACCTGCATTGCATGCTTCGTGGCCTACCGTCGCAGCATTTTCTCAGACCGACTGTGAATGCCAAAGGCCTATCCTGCTAATCCACAATATGCTTATAGGCTCCCACATAGTTGGGATGTGCCTTTAGATTGACTCAAGAATCATGCTGTTCAACGATGGATTTTACGTGAACCGTGAGGCGATCAACCAACTCCAAATAGCCCCCGAGATGGGCTGCAGTACATCGTTTTGGCTTTGGAATTTGGAAAGAGTCTTGCTATCCGGGCGAATAACTAACGCAGATATTTTAATAGGTCTGAAAGTTTATTTCGGACGAACAACTTTGCCGTCCCTATCGTCCCTGTCGTCCTTGTCGTCCCTGCGCCTATCCTCGTCTATGCCTACTACCCCCCCGGATAGCAAGGAATATCCGCCCAGATAGCAAACCAAACCATTTTTGGACTTCAGCTTGTTGATCGACGCTGGGCCATGCATAGATTAATACGTCACCATAAGTGATGGGTGCCCTCAACACCTAGAGGCTCTTGGCTTGCTGCTACTGTCGTTGCTCCAAGCTTTCTACGACATGGGCTAGTCATCTCTCGGCTGTATGTGTACAATGTCCTGAAAGTATGGAAACTTTCCAGGGAGCAATGAGAACTTCAATTTCAGCAGGCACATCGATCACCGCAAAGATGGGACGGCGCTTCTGCCCCGACGAAGTTTGAACGCAGAAGTATCAATCAAAGCTATCGCGTTGACCGCTAGAAACCTACAAAAGCACACCTATTCTCCGCCCCGTCAGATTCTGGCATACTGCAGAATTCTGGAACTAGGTCCTGCACATGTGGGAACGAGAGCCACGACTCAGTCCCTGCTGATGATACTGCATCATGATGGATGCAGCCGATGCATGTGTTCGGGCGCCACTCGACAATTAGGGCTGTCCACGCGAATATATCCCTGCTTATTTCCGACTATCTCATGATCGACTGGTGCTTAAATGTGCTTAAAATTGCTTGAATGGCGGGGTTGATAGCACCCCGGCAACTTGTGGTGGCAGTCCGTGATACGGCCCCAGTTTCGGTGGCGGGACGGACAACTCCTGGGAAATATTACTGGGGGAAACTTGCGGGGCCGGGACCCGGACCGGGGCGCCCATTGTTGGAGAATTTCTCCGTCCACATGGTCGTTCTTGGCACTATCAATCAGATAATGTGACCTCTTTGCAACTGCCATGGTTGATTTCCGATTAGATCTTGGCATCTTACTTCCAATGCAGGGACAGAAAACGAAACAAGGTCAGTTGGCGGTGACTAGACCTCAGAGTAGGATCGTTGCCCAACGCCTGCCTCTTTCATGGCTGTTCCTTTGGCATCTTCATCTTCCAGTCAGCTTTCCTGCCACATCACGGCGGCTCCTTTAGTGACGATTCATCTCATTGGGCCGCCTGTCCATCATCTTGGTTGTTGTTTATCAGCGTAGGATCCGGAAAACCGCAAACCATTTCTCACGAGTTTCTCACAGTTGCGTTCCTTCGGTTTTAGTCCACCAATGATCGGCGCACGGAACATAAGCTTGTTTTCATGGCCGAAAACTGTTCAGCGATCAATTCTCTCGTGCATGTCTATATAACAGCTCAAGAATATTGACTTTTGTTGGATCATAACTCATCACCACGGACTTTGATTCCTTTTCAACTTGACTTCTGCATCAAAGACATACACAGGCAATCATGTACTTCTCCAAGGCAGGTGTCGTGGCTTTGCTGGCGGCTTTGCCGTCCACTCTGGCTTGTCTCGGCTACGAGGGTGGTCTTCCCACTCCTACCAGCACCAAGACCAACAGCAAAGTCATCGAGGTGGCAGCTGGTGCCACATTCGATGGTGGCTGGGCCAAGTATGACCGTGGCTCTGGTGCCTGCAACGACCAGGCCGAAGGAGGTAAGAAAGTCCCCATGTAGGCACAAGTAGCGTTTCTAACATATTTGCAGGTGATGCCGATGCCGTCTTTCTGCTCCGCAAAGGCGCAACCTTGAAGAACGTCATCATTGGAAAGAACCAGGCCGAAGGTGTGCACTGTGATGGACCCTGCACCCTCGAGTTCGTTTGGTTCGAGGATGTCTGCGAAGACGCCATCACTATCGTAAGTACTACTCGCGCGTATTCAACTTGATTAGAATGAAGCGATATCTAATATACAATGCAGAAAAATGACAAGGCAGGCGAAGAAACCTGGATCATCGGTGGTGGTGCCTACAAGGCATCGGATAAGATCGTCCAACACAACGGCTGTGGCACCGTAAACGTAAGTCCTTGGGGACCCTGATGGTCCTTTTTGGCGCTAAAATTAATGGTAGATTATCAACTTCTACGCCAACACATATGGCAAGTTGTACCGCTCTTGCGGAAACGTAAGTCAACACCATCGATCCGGTCAACACCACGACTCCAGCTAATACTTGTATCTTTCTTTGTGCAGTGTAGCAGCCAGTGTCGTCGGAATGTTTATGTTGAGTGAATCTCCCCTTTTCCCTGGTTTGCAATGATATAAAGCCTAACAATCAGTAGGGGAACTACCGCGTACAACGGCGGCGAAATCGTCGGCATCAACTCGAACTACGGCGACACCGCCACCCTCAAGAACGTCTGCACGGACGCGAAAGTCAGGTGCCAGATGTACAACGGCTGTGCCGGTGGCTGCGAGCCCACCAAGTCGGGCGTGTGCTCTGGATAACAGTTGGTGGTGCTGTTCAACATCATACCCCCCTTCCCACCAGTATAGTCAAACCCGGCCTTTTCTTCATGGAAAAGAAGTGGGAACACTGCCTCGTCTCCTTCCTTCTATATGGGAGACTATCCTGTCAGCACTTTGTTTCTTGTATATACAGATCTCAAGATGATCGCCCTTGCCCGGCGATTAGTAACGTACATAGCCTTTTTGCAAGAATGATGATGATCGTCCCTTCCCACGTCCATTAACAGAGGAAACTCAATTTTATTCGCATTAGAAATATTGGTGTAGCTCAGCATAGGGTTTGGAACCACCTGGGTGGATTTCGCCAGCCGCTGGCTGGCTCACATGCAAGATGAGCCTGAACTTGAGGTCATATGATGAATGAGTAACGTACACGGGAGAAGCCACTTTCCATTCATAGTAGCCTAGTGTCAATGCCGGAGAATTCGTCATTGACTAGCAGAAACAAAATGTTGGCATGTATGGCTCAAGTTTTGGTTCCGTGCATGTTGACGCAATGGCCAACGGCATCTACCTTGAGGGCGCGAAACACACGGGATGGGTGATTTCACGGTCTCCCCGAAATTAGAATATTAGTAACACGGAATGGCCAGTCTTTCGGTATATAAAAGCAGGCAAACTTTAAGAGTGAAAGCTATTTTCGTGATCAGGACTCTTTTCCGTACCCAACTTCAAAAATTCCGGCAAGTCGCGAAACACGTAAAAGAATCGACATTGCTGCCAAGATGAGCGACGAAGAATTGGGACCCTCCCAAAGCCGCGCGTCTACATTTTTCGGCCGCCTCAAGGCAAAGTTTCCTTGCAACTCCAAAAGATCGAACGGCACACAAAACTTCAACACCAATGGAGAAAAAGATTTGTTGGCTGCCGGAAGTCAAGTCGAGAAGGAAAGCAAAAGTGATTCAGACTTAGCCAAAAATATCGAGAGCGACAAGCAAATTTCGCAAATGCAGCAACTCAACACAGAGAGAAGGGTTCGTCGCAGATATATATTCACCAAGTCCAAGCCCAAAAGCTCAGTGCCAACCAATAACGACGACGAGAGCCAAGAGAAGAATGAGTCGAAGCGAAACAAGTCTGAAATCGACAATCGAAGGAAGAAAGAGAAGGCGAAGACAAGGACGAAGAAAGTGTCACCCGCAAGATACTCCGACAGTGGCTCCAACTACCATTCTGACGCCATCAACGCAGCTATACTTGCCTCTGCCACTGGAATCCCACACCACGGTCCTTACAACTTTGGCAACATGTTTAGTGGCGGCTATGACGGTGGATTTGGAGGTGAGTACAACACTGGGGGCGGCGGCTGTGATTCTGGTGGGTGCGGTGGCGGTGATGGTGGTGTTGGTGTTGGAGGTGATTGCGATACTGGGGGCGGCGGATGTGATTCCAATGGGTGCGATTGATGGCGGTGATGGCGGTGGTGGAGGTGATTGATTGGGACCTGTCTACGGGCTGGGCGTTTGATCTTCCATCAAAAGTAAGGTAAAGCCCGAATTTCGACGACTGCACTTTCTGCATATTGCAACCTGGATTTTTCTTCTGAAATCGAAAATAAAAACACTCTGCGCATCAATTCCCAGACAGAACAAAGGATTCTATGTCAAGCTAAACACCAGACTTGGAATATGAGGTCTCAATCACATGTCAACCCTCGTCTTCCTGATTCGCACCTCTCCTACAATATGAGGCATTCGACGTATTGGAGCAGTCGATTGGGTGATCGGAATACCGCCCACCCCCTCAGTTTCGCTTCCCATGCCGGTCCAGGACCCAGCTCCAACCTAAGTGATTACTCTGAGACAGAATCGTTCCAATATTTCATGAGTGAGTAGGACCCGAGACGCGGATTGGGCGTCTCATAGAAGGACAAGTACGATACAAAGAGGGGACTAAACGCTGGCGTTGCAATCACAGGCAATGGCCTGGGGGGCAGTCGCATGCATTTTTTGGGTTAGGATGCTCAAACAGAAGGTTGAAATTTATGGAATTGCAAGCAGCAAGCACTCTGTTGCTAAGAGGATGGAGCATTCTGGGAGAAGCCTCTAAGGCACCATCTGTATTCCCTTTTCTTTTCAATAGCTACGATCAGGCCCGATCTAAGACTTATGTATGGGCAATACCAGCGAAGCACATCGAGGAGCAAGCTCCATAGTTTACACGATGACAACCTTTTCACGTGTGAGGAAACAGATGTACCCACCACTCAAAGAAATGGCCAGGGTGAAAACAAGGTTCAGCGAGGTTAGAATCGGGTTCGGACGACTTGCGGGGCAGCGTCTTGACGGTGAGGTTTCGCGCGACTTGATTCGAGCGCGTACTGAGTTTGCCTCGGCACATCATTTCTGCGATGTCACGAATGAGCCGGCGCAAAATCATCCAATAATAACAACCCACTTTCAACTTCCAGTACGAGACATCCCGCCGGTAAAATACGACGCACTATCGCTTTATTGCCCAAATCCATGGCTACACGTGAGCAGAGGTAGGCCACACCGTTGACAGTCTCCGCATTGAACGCGACAGTAGTTTGGCCATTTTCGACATTGGGATCATGCCAGATCGGTAGCCAAGCTTCACATCGGTTCTTGCACGACGTCACGCCGAATACACCGAGCCGCTCGTATCTCTACACCTCATTGCCACAATGAAATACGGGAAATCGAACATCATCGCGGGCTGTTTATGAATGAAAAGAGCCAATGCCCTAAAGCTCGATGATATTGGGTCGCAGACGGGCTCTATTGCCCGTTGTCTGACTCGGGCGCGTACCTCCTAGCCTGTCAACCGGCTGCGACTTCCCCGCAGTCCAGGCCTCAACAGCCGGGATGCTCGTCATCACGAGCGGTTCTTGGAGACTGTGGGGTAGCAAAGTGCGGAGAAACAGGGGTGTTCGGGGTAGCTTGGATGACCACGGCAAGCTCCCGTTCGCTTTCGGTGTAACGGTTACCACGACGCTTAACTTCTAGTGATGCGCTTGGTCCCTGATGGTCACTTGCGAATGACATGTTCCTGGCTTGAAGCTTGCGTCACGGCAAGAGGAAATGATCATCCATTGGATCGTGGAGGGGCATACTCCCCCCGTCTGGTGCTACCCAAGACGGCCTGTCGAGTTCTTGGGCGCAAATATTGATGTTTACCAGCCATGTGGTTGATCAACATCCCGCGGCGGCGTAAGTCGGGGCCGAACGACTGTATATAAAGAGACTATGGGCCATTTGCTTGACCACTAATGAGTGATGTGCTAAGCGTTTCCCTGAACTACCCAGAGCGCTCCACACCATGCCGTCTTTTCGCCTCTGGCTTTCCTCGGCACTCGCCTTCGCGGCGACTGTGAGGGGTCAAGATGCCACAGCACAGGTTGAGGCAGCTCTCGCGGCCCTGACTGTTACCAACATCGACGATGTTCGTGGTAACCTGTACCTGCCAACTGCCATCAATGGCATCAACATTACCTGGGCGAGCAACGCGTCTTCTATCATCTCGGATGACGGCGTAGTGAAGAGGCAAACCGAAGACACTCAAGTCGCTCTCACCGCCACGATCGAATATGACGGCGTGAGTCAACAGAAGGATTTTGTTGCCTCTGTCCGAAAAGCCGTTGTCCTTGACCCATTTGAGGGATACGCGTTCTCTTACTTCACTGGAAGTTCGATTGCCGGAGAGAACATTTTCTTTGCTGCTAGCCAGGGCAATGATGCCTTGGACTGGACGGAGCTGAACGGCGGTCAACCCACTTTGACTTCATCGTACGGCACAAAAGGTCTTCGGGATCCGTTCCTCATTAGATCTCATGAAGGCGACACCTTTTATCTGATCGCAACCGATTTGTCGATTGGTTCTGGGACATCTTGGGGCGACTCTGTCAGGATTGGTAGCCGCTATCTCGAGGTTTGGGAGTCGAATGATCTCATCAACTGGTCTGCCCAACGTCATGTTCTCGTTTCCCCTCCCGAAGCAGGAAACACCTGGGCTCCGGAGGCTTACTATGACGAGGATCTTGGCGCATACTTGGTGTTCTGGGCCTCGTCTCTGTACAAAGACAGCGACGTGAACCGCACTGGTAGCACCTACCACCGCATGCTCTACGCAACAACTCGAGATTTCGTCACCTTCAGCGATACCCAAATTTGGCAAGACGCCGGTATGTCGCGCATCGACTCGACTGTCATCAAATCCGACGGCACTTACTACCGTTTCACCAAGGATGAGGGTGCCAGCGGCACCGGATGCAGCGATATCATCCAAGAAAGCTCAACATCCCTCCGTGCCACCCTGGAATCATGGACCATCATCGATTCTTGCATCGGCAAGAAGGCCGGAACCAGCGCTGTCGAGGGGCCCACCTCTTTCAAGTCCAACCCAGGTGATGTGCACGGCGAGAAGTTCTACCTCTTCGTGGATGAATACGGTGGCCGTGGCTACATCCCCCTGGAGACTGCCGACATTGGGAATCCCAATTGGGTTGTATCAAGCTCTTACAATCTCCCTTCAAGCCCGCGTCATGGCACCGTGATTCCCGTCACTGCAGCCGAACTTGCTGCACTGACTGGAACCACAACAACTCGTCGAGATGTCAGCGCAGATGGAGAAATCCTTCGCTATGACTTCTCCTCAGTTGACGGTACCGCGGTTCAGGATGTTTCGGGTAACGGCAACAACGCAGTCATCAACGGCGGAGCGACCATCACGGACGGTGCTCTCACGTTCGACGGCGTTGATGACTATGTCAAGTTGCCTGACAATATCATCGCTGGCGTCACGAACATTGCAATTGAGGCAAAGGTTCTTGTCGACGCTTCGCAGCAGACGCCATACTTTATCTACGGTCTCGGAAACACTGTCTCTGGTTCTGGAAACGGCTATCTCTTCTCCACCGGAAGCCCCTACAGGGCATCGATTACCACCGGCGACTGGACGGGCGAAAAGACGTCTTCCTCTGGATCTCAGCTCCCTTCAGGAACTTGGCTGCATTTAGTCTTTACTCAGCAAGGCCGCACTACTGTTATTTACCTGAATGGCTACGAGGTTGCGAGAAATGAGGACGTCAACATCAACCCAAGCAACATTGGTAACGGCGTCACGACTGCAAACTACATTGGCCGGTCGCTTTACGACAGTGACAAGCTTTTCAAGGGCCAGATCAAGGAATTTGCCATCTTCAACAGGTCATTGAGCGCAGCTGAAGTTCTTTCCCTCTCAGGAAACGTCGGTGCCATCACTGAGGTTGCCCTTGCCGACAGCACTGCGCAAAAGGTCCCCGCTATCATCAACACCACCGACAACAAGGTCTTATTCCCCGTTTACCCGGGCACTGACCTGACCAAGCTGGCTCCGGTTTTCACAACTACGGAAGGGGTGACTTCGTCTCCCGCGTCTGGCACACCAGTCGACCTTACTTCCGAGGTTAAGTACGTCTTGACCAAGGGCGATGAGGTCGTGGCTGAGTGGGAGATCAAGGCGGTTGAGATGGGAAGTCCTGTTCTCCCTGGCCTGTATGCCGACCCGAATATCGCCGTCTTCAACGGAGAGTACTATCTCTACGTGACTACCGATGGTGTTCCCGGCTGGGGTGGCAACAAGTTCTACGTCTGGAAGTCGAATGATCTTGTAACCTGGACCCGAAGCGAGGACCCCTTCCTCGTTCTCGATGGAGCTAATGGCAACGTTCCCTGGGCCAATGGCAATGCCTGGGCCCCAACAATTGCCGAACGCGACGGGAAGTTTTACTTCTACTTCAGTGGAAACAACATCGCCTTAAACACAAAGACCATCGGCGTTGCTGTGGCTGACTCGCCCGAGGGCCCATTCACTGCTGAGCCGGAAGCAATGATTCTCAACAACGAAGCTATCACTTCTTCTCAAGCTATCGACCCAGCTGCTTTCCAGGACCCTGTCTCTGGCAAGTACTACATCTATTGGGGCAACGGCCGTCCTCTTGTGGCCGAACTCAATGATGACATGGTGTCTGTCAACTGGGATACACTGCAAGCCATGACAGGGTTGGTGGACTTCAGAGAGGGCTTGTTCGTCGTTTACCGCCAAGGTCTCTACCACCTTACCTATTCCATTGACGACACAGGATCCGAGAACTATCGCGTTGGATACGCCACGTCTGAAAACTTCTCTGGCCCTTGGCAATACCAAGGTGTCATTCTGCAAAAGGATACCTCCCAGGGCATCCTTGGCACCGGCCACAACTCCATGTTCAACGTTCCTGGTACCGACGATTGGTACATTGCATACCATCGCTTCCAGATTCCTGGCGGTGGCGGCTACATGCGCGAGACCACTATTGACCACGTTTACTTCGACGCGAATACCGGCCTCATCAAACCTGTTGTGCCGACGCTGACCAGTGTTGAGCCGCAGACCGTCCCGCAAAAAATTCGTAGACGGTCGAGGATCATGCGTTTGTAGGATTCTCTGATGGGACCAATTTGAATTGCGTATGGAAGATATGATCGACGAATGCAAAATTTCATGTGTTTAAAACAATTCCCCGTGTATATTTTGATGAGCTATTTGAATTGAAGATGTCTTTTTTTCTGTTACGCGGAGAGCAAATCATGATGATAGAAGCCATTGCAGGTGCATTCGCGTCCCTACATGTTTAATTGATGTATGCCGATGGACTGCAGCTTGGCGTGTTTGACGCGTAGATATATTCAGTGCCGGCGCACCCTCCGGGACATCCCACACCGCAGGGGAATCCAACGGTGGTGGTTGGAACTGCGGTCGGACAGCCACACAAGTTGTAGATGGTTGAGATTCCCAAGCACAGGGGTCGGACACAGGTGCTACAGACTGATGCTGTCTTGGTTACGGTGGGGCAAATGGTCGGGAGAGGAGGGTTGGTTGGGATCACTTCGGTAAGCGTGACGCCGCCACAATCCGGCTTCGCGGTCTCGAAGATGTGTATGGTCAGTTGGCAGTCCGTCGGGCGCGGACCATTGCAAGGGAAGTTGACTGTTGATGTTGGAACAACAGTTGGACAGTCGCAGCGACTAGAGATGGTTGAGAGTCTGGCACAGGGCCGTACGGGAAAAGTAGGACAGATAAAACCAGTAGTTGTAATAGTTGGACAGGGAAGACTGTCCAACGCCTGTGCGAGAGTTAAGCTCGAGAAAGTTAGTTGGAGATCTGATGAAGGAGTCTGTACATCTTACAAAGCTGTGAGCAAGGAGATGGTGCTCTTGAGAGTAGCCATGGTGAAACTTCAGGGTGGGCACGATAGATGAGGTTCGGCGCTGGGTTATTGACAGTCTCATAGAGAGGATGGCGTTCTCGGTATCAAGATCCCAGGCTGGTGTGAACTTATACTTGAATTATCTCGTTGTCTTAATTCATGGACGTCTGTGTTCTACCATGAATTTGAGGTGAGTTAATGTCTCGCATCATGTCACTGCATTTGACTCTTTGGTGAACACATCAGCCGCCACAAAATTATCCTCTCATCACGGTCCACCAGATTATACGTTAGGCAAATCATTTGATTTGACAACTTAAGCGATTCCTTGAATCCAAACTGCTTGGCCAGCATCACTAGGCGGAATTGGACCGCCATCGGCACCGCAAACGGATACGAGTTTAAGACGCCCGTGGTCCTCGCCATCGGTTGCAGCGTCCCGCGACGCTTGTACTGATGATCACGCCCCGCTTTGCTTCGTACTCACTCACTGTACTCGAAGAGTGATCGCCGTTACTTATCACCCCACAAACCTTTTCCTTAGCCGCAGATCGGAGCGAATGGTAGAGATAAAAATAGCTCGCGCCTCACTGAGTTACGCCGCTACGACAGAGACAAGTAGACGAAACCATTTTTGGGTATTTCATGGCAACATGAAGGTAAGAAACAAGTCTAGTGGCTGGTCGTCGAGTTGTATCTAAAGCCAGTGTTCCGATTTCCAAAGACTGCGCGGCTTAGGTACATCTCAATTGAAGACGATTAAAAGTCATATTGCCTGCTAGCCTCGCCATCCACTCATGGCCATGAGTACTGAAGCTTCCACGTACCAAGATTGCATGTTGTCCAAGAAAACTATCATGTTTCCGCTTTCAGTGGTTTTCAGGTGGCTTCCTCTTGGCATCTCAGGCGGCCATGACCTGAGACTCTCGGCATTCCCTCCCGAGACAAACAAGCTTCGGTGACATGGTTGGCTTCTTGACATATTCAGAAATAGAACTTGATTCGGCCACTGATTTTCTCCGCCTTACAAGAACTGGAAATCGTGAGGAGTTAGGTGCAAGCTACATTCCGGCTCGCAGTGGTGCACAGCGTCCGCCGTAGGTCTTTGGAAGTTTAGGGTGTGCGCTCTCGAGATTCTGCCTCATTCGCAAACCCCGCCCCCCGCCCCCTTCATGTGAGCTAAGTCACACCCAAGATCCTTGCGGTTCGTTTCTCGAGTGAGGTCCATCAGTTCAGCCACTCTTTGCCCGTGCCCCGCAACAGATCAGACGAGGGTCGAATAATCACCACCGGTAGGAGGAGCGAATAATGACTCGTATGCACGAGAAGAGCGAAGAAAAGGCTCAGTCGACGTCGATGCTTGAGGAGTGAGCGAGACGGCAGTGCTAGATCGGGCCGCATCAGACGTGGTCGACCATGTCTACTTGCTCAATAATCCTTTGGCTAACTGGCGAATGACACGACCCCGGACGGTCTGGTCTTGTGAACGGCACCAGTCGGCGGGCCCTGCGGCGATAAGATACGATGATATAGGCCGTGCCCAGTTTGATATATATTGCCCAGTGCCGACTGTCCGGCTGGTTAGCCGGAGAAAATGGCAGAGGTGATGGCCAACGCATAAGGAAAGGGATAGATGGTGAAATCCATCAGGAGTCGGTTGCGAACTAATTTGACGGCGACGTCGCAGAGGCCCAGCGTCTCCCTCGTCTCGCGACATTTCTTTTTGAGCTAAGGCTGCATCGAATCTGGACTACTCCGTGTCTGCAGCCAACATGCAATGGATCAGGGCTGGAAAGAAGAAAGCACACTAGCTGTCAATCCCCGCACATGATGCAACAAAATCTCCTACCTACGTTCGACGGAGAATTACTCCCAAGTTGATGGGTGAGTTAAGAAATTCTTTCTGGGGAAGCCGAGCCACATTTCCTGTCTGGAGACGTAAGCCTGGAGCCGGCTCCGGGCCGTCACATCCGTCGGCGGCGGCCGGGGTGGAGCCGGAGATGGGGGCGGATTCCAATCTATCGCAGCATGCCGCCACTAGTTCCGTCATATCCGGGGCCGACGCTAGATTTAGAGTTAACAATTGCCTTCTGGTCAATTCTCAGCAGCCGATATTGGCGAACCACTATTCCGCAAAACACAGCCTCACGATGGTGAGGCAGAAGAAAGAAAGCAAAGGCTTGTCATCATGGCGAGCTTGGCGCACACGCACACTCTTTGGGTTGATGCGCTGCTCAGCCCAAGGAACATCCATTAACAAACTGTAGTTATGCTGGTGCGGGCCTCGTTCGTCACAGCATGTCGAGTCGGGCTTTGCTGTTTCATTCCGCTCATATGACAAATTTGCCCCAGTCCGCTGGCCTGAATGGTCGGTGCGCCCGCGGCCTCTCGGTCTCGAAGCGAAGGCCGATGTTTGGATGATGAGGGAGAGCGTTCGGTCGGGTTGGACGGCTCAAGACACGGGCGCACCTGGACACACACACACTCGCACACTCATTCATCCACATCCATTACACAAAAGGGGCATGCTTTCGGATTGCAGTTCGTAGGTATGGCCTTGCGAACGATCCGAAAAAGACAGCCCGGGAATGCAAAAATAGGAGACGGAGGGCCTGAGGGAGCCCGCGAAAGCGCTTTGATGTCACCCAGCGAAACAGTCTGCACACGAATCTAGCCCCAACGCGGACACCCAAACTTACGAGCCCAGGTCTCGACAACGTCCGACGGGTGCCCACGTTGCCAACGGCAAGTGGAATTTCTCTGGAAAATCCCCCTTCCAGCAGCTCTGCAGGGTAGAGTTCCAAGACCCCTGTGCCGTCTCAGCCTGCCAGTTGATTCGCCATAGTTTTGGATATACGGCATCATCCTTGCCTCTCGTCCGCGAAGCTGGGCCTTTCTGTCTGACATTTCGCCCCAATGCACCCAGATCCGCGACAGGGGTCCCGTGTTGAGACTCCAACCCCCTTCTCCACACAGGTGATACTGGTGCCCAGATGCACGCGGGCATTGGTTCGTGCTCGACTTCGGATGCAACTGATGCTCGTGGAATTAAGATGGCATGCGAATCACTATATAGTTCAGATCAATGAACCCGTTCCCAACCGCGTTTGGACCCCTCCACCTCTACCGGCTTCTGCTTCATTCTTTGCTTTGTCCCAAGGTTTCACCCCTGGTAACCAGCAGTTCGGTGTCGACATCTACATTCACTTCTGCAATTTGAATCTTTCGAATTTCTCGATTCCATTTCTCTGCAAAACCGACACTCTTTTGCACGCGCCAAGTTTGAGATTTCGGTTCATCCAACAAACACAACATGCGATTTTCCATCGTGGTCCTTGCCTTGTCGGGCAGTGCATCGGCTCTGGTATGCTCATTAATTAGTCTCCAGTGACGGTTATGGAATCATTTGCTGACGAGCCTTTCCAAACAGCCTGCTCTCAGTGGCCTAGCGGCTCATCAGCCCACCGAACTTGTTGACCGAAGCACTGGCGCCGAACCCGCCTCAGTGGCAGACGATCTGAGCCGCCGCGGCTTCAAGGCGGAGGTCGTGCCCGCCGACGATACGAACGCGAAGAAGAGGGACTTGGAGGTTGTGACGAGGCAAACGAAGACAGGAAGTGCGGCGGCAAGCAAGACCAGCACCGGGCCGCACGCGGAGGCGATTGGTGACAACAAGGTCAACCCGACGACGGGTTTGACGGATTCGGAGGCCGCAGAGATCGTGACCGGGCTCGATCTCAAAGACAAGAAGGCTCCCGGGTCTCTCAACGCCAAGGGCCAGCGGAATCCGCTGCCGGGTCTGAGCGCGGACGAGACGGATGCTATCGTGAAGCAGGGGCAGGCAGCTCTCAAGGAAGCTGGCGCATGATAGGCAAGGTTCCCGTGCGAAAACAATAAAAACAAACTGCCATTGCTGGAGGCATCAAAAACAATTTCCTTATCACAAACTGGTGACCTAGATTTGATGAAGAATTTATTGCTTTCGTGTCATTATAAGCAGCCTTAAAGACTTAAAACCTGGAGGGCTAAAGATTTAGAAGCAATCAGGAAGGCACATCGGCACGAGCGGTAACAAGCGACAAATATTCAAAAGTCCTTACTGCCCAAAGAGTGAGATTGCAAGCGCTATTGACTCCATTACTCTCCATGTGGTCTTGCTCTGCTGGTCCGTCTTAATCCTTTGCGGAGAAACGGCTTGTATCGCTGCGATGACAGGTCGAATGTCTACCGAGAGTCTACAGCTTTCGCACGAGTCACTCGTCGCCCGCGCAGAGGAACGGGGCGCTGATGTCACCTTACAGAGAGTCATTCAGCTGCTTAGAACTCTGTTGATTAAGTTTTCCTCGGTGATGCCGGCCCCACTCACTGCCATCGGTGCGGAAGTCTCCCGGCACAGAAGCCGCGGTAAGTGGGCCCAGGCCGAATTTGGCTGCCGACCCAAGATGCCCGGAGCATATCGAGTTCCAGATAAAGAGCACATCAAACTCGGCGAGATCGAATGAACCCTGGGCCATTGCGGGAGCTCGGTTGTCGACTCCGGCTTGACATCGAATTGACGGATCTACAGACTGCCGAATCCTCAATTGAAAGGGCCCTGTTTCGTCCAGATATTCATTCCCAATTTCTGTCCTCGAACAATGGGCAGGCCTGCATGCAAGACCCGATCATCACCCCCGCCATCGCTGAGCAAGTTTGTCCAAAACACGGCGTTGCCCTCCACGGGTCGAAACGTGACGCCCGCATCCCACGGCTCATCGCAGTCGACGTATCTACACCACCCTTTCCCCGGCGGCGATTGAAGCCGAGGGAAATTCGTTCCTCCACCAGCAATATCGTTGCTGACACCCACATACGTAAAAAAACTGCTCACGCGGTTGCCGCCCTTTACAACGGAGCCGTGCTCGCCTGAGTCAACTTGGAACCAGTCTGTGTGAAAGTGATACTGCTCCCCAAGACCGTACTTGACTAACTGAATCGGCTCTAGATGAGTAGCTGGCGTATGGAGACCTTGGAACTGTCGTGCCCTCTCTAGAATGCATTGTGTAACAGCATCAGGTACAACGGTTGTTGATTGTGAGGTCCGGTGGGATGAAACCACATCCCCTCCGTTTGAGGCGACGTTGGAGCGAGCGAATGTCCCGTTTCTAGTCGTCATTAGCAACGCTCTTGTGCAGTACACATTTTTCTGTTTCCGTCTGTGATAACCAAAGTACTTACGTGATTTTCTTGAGATGCTCTCGCTCAAAAGGCGTCACAAAATTGGTGATGTAGATGACTAAAGGAGCATGGGAAAACAGGTTGACCTCGTATCCTGAATGATCACAGACATAGTCCCTGAGATCATCGTTTTCGTTGCGTCGGCAAACTGCAATTGCAGCAGCATACAGTATGCCGAACCAGGCCAACCGCATCGTAATGTGCACTTTACGATTGGGGTCTTGATCAGCGATGAAGCTCCAAAAAAAGGTTTGAATGCGAGAAGAACATCAGGAAATGACAACGTGCAAGAACGCTGTTGTTGTTGATGGACGTTGATAGTGTTGGAGAATGCCGCAAAATTGTGTCAGTGCTGGTGCCCAAGACAGCTCTCGGAAATGTTCTCCGCATTGTCCCTGAATGATCACGGAGCTGATCATGTCAGTCGGAAATTTTCCAAATCGAGTATCAATAAGGTGTACTGCATGTTACATCGCGTTACCATTCAATTTAGCCGCATGGCTTCAACCACATGTTGCTACTTCCGAGGTCACATGCCATCAAATTTCAGGCCACGATCGCCTGTGGCGCTAGCACTCACAACGATGTCTTCGGCCGAACGCTTCGGCACACCCCTTACGGTCCATGGATCCCCGAGTTTAAGGTGAAGCTGGCCACACTCCCTCTTCTCAGTCCGCTCTTATCATTACACACCTCTCTTTCTGTTTTGAAGTACCTTCGCTGTCCTCAAAATTGAGATGCGAAGAGGAAGCCGAAGCAGTTTATTACCATGCTTCACGTAGCCTTCTATATTCTAAGTGGTCTTCTGCTTACACAAGTGCAGGCATGGAGACACGCAAGCAAGTCGGAGCTTGATGAGGCTCTCAGAATACGTGAGCATACTTTGGTAGCCTGTGAGTCTTGGGCAGCCTGCTTCCGCTTACTCAACAAAATGACATCTGCTGATGGGTAATACCGTAATACTGTAGTCGTCGATGTAAGTGGTGCTCTAATATCTAAGTCGTATTAAGCTGATAGATTTCTCTTGTTTCAGCCGGACAGGTAATGCCAACTTGGATCTCTATCCGTGCAAGGCCAATAATTAACTCAAATGTTAAAGTTGGAGTAGCCAGCTGCTTGATACCGAATGGGAAACCATTACCTACTCCGACAAATCGGCCATGAGCATTAACTGCGCCGTCAACTGGAGCGTTTGTGAAGAACACGACGTACGGTCTTATCCCGCCATCAGACTTTACCGCTCCCCAAAGACATTTGAGTACTACAGAGGCGCGAGGCAAGCTAAAGAGTGGGTCATAATTCTCAGCAAGATGGCTTGTTCATAACTTACCCTCGTAACAGTATCTCCGCCTTTGTCAGTCGCAGTCTACGCCCCGTCGTCTCCAGCCTGGGTCTGGAAAACGTCACTGACTTTGCCTACACCGACTCCTTGGTTTTCATCCTCCGCCTTACAGACCAAGACGCAGGAAAGGGTCTCTACAAAAGATTTCATGATCTGGCCTCCGACAACGCACACAGATACTCGTTTGGTGTCATTTCACAGGACCCTGAAGATGGCCCATCATCTCTCGACTGTTTCGACAACTTGGATGATGTCACACTGTCGACAACAGACTTTTTCAGTCACATCTTTTCATTAGACGACTTCCTTGCGTCCTGCGCAACTCGATTGGTTACGGAGATGACGCACCGGAACAAGGCAAATTTCATAGAGGTGGGCCAGCTCCCGTCGTGTGCCATCTTGAAAGGAATGCAGGCTTAATTGTGTCTCTACAGAGCGAGGTCAACGTCCTCTATTTCTTCGATTTCAATCTGGATCGTCGCCAGCAATTCGCTCTTCACATCAAGGAGACCGCCAGAAAATATGCCCAGCGTCTCAGATTTGTCACGGTTGACCCGCCAGCATTTCCTGATGTGCCATCACGAATGGGGCTGGAGTGGAAGTTTCCCGCCATCGCACTCCAGAACAAGAATACCGGGCTCACGTACCACTCGGAGCAAAGCGAGTCCATTACACCCGGGTTTGTGGAGAACTTTCTTCGGTCTGTAGCCAGTGGGAAGGTCCAGCCAGCGTCTCAAAAGCTCGTGAACGCTGAACCAACGGACGACGCAGAAGCTATTCCGGCAGAGAAAGGAGATTACCGCCAGAGAGTCATGCACGACGAACTTTAACACCGTATATGAGGGTATTCAGCATAGGCACGACGAAGTTGCTCGGTACGCAAGTGCTAGGGTACTTCGCTTAGATTGTACTTCGGCGAATCTAGTCTACTCTAAAGTCTAAACCAACATGGTATTCTTTTGGATCTGTTACTTGAGGATGTACAAAATCGCCAAGGTCTTCGTCATTCGCCATGATGTGGTCTAGAAAATACCGAGCCCTGTGGCAGGTTTCGACTGCACCCACTTCTGCCGTAGTGCTGACTTCCACTCGTCTAGCTTCTGGACCTGCCCATTCACGAAAATCTCTCCGGCCTGAAGGTCTTTTGGCAACGGCGGCACAATCAACCATTCATGGCTCGGCTTGCACGGAGACGTGTGTCCAGGTGTAAAGTTTTGGCTTTTGACAATAGCCAGGCATGGCAAACAGAATTTGGAGTCGATGCAGTACCAGCACACTGCGAACTTGTCGGAAGGGGCGAACAGCTTGAGGCAGTGATCGCAAGAGAAATCGCTGCTTTCAGTGAAGATCTTTGTCAGTGTGATCTGTTTCGTGTGTCTCCGCGGAGATAGACCACCAATTTTGGGCGAACTTGAACGTCTTTCGCCGATCAAGTAGCCAGCGAGAGCTGTTGCTGCCGGGGGTGTTCTTGCAGACTGCCAGAGTGCCTGCGCATTTGTCGTGTCACCTGCCGCGATCAGCGTCCGCTGCAGGTTGACAATACTAATCTCGTCGTTCTGCGGCTCGTCGTCCTCCAATAGATCCAAGCTTTCAGACACCAGCTTTGACAGTAGTCTGCGCGACTCTGTTTCTTTTTTGTGGAGGCGATACAGGAGAACCAGGTAGATTGAAGCTTCGTTGAAGTCGAAGCCAGCCATGTGGAGCGGCACGTTTCTGTTTTGATACTTGCGCTGCTGTTCCATGAGTTCTTCGAGTTTCGCGATCCAGAGGTTGACTGCTTCGGATCGCAGCGTCTCATCAGTCTCCAGGGCTTTCAACAAGTATGCTCTAGCGAGCTGTTTGAAAGACGCAATATACTCGATGCGTACAGCCAAGCTGCCTCTGGCTTTATAATCGTGAAAGCAAATGCTCTCCTGAATGCCTATGGCATAATCGTACTGCTGTGCTGCCATGTAGACATTGCCGAGGGAATTCCGTAGGTAAAAAGCCTTGCGAGAATCTTGCGCGTCGTGTGCAGACTGTATGGCATATGCGTAGCGTTCTGCAAGAACCTCCGTTTTGCCAGTCCGAGCAGCGGCTTGAGGAAACCAATCCCTTATCGACGGGTCGGGAATCTGGCTCAGAAGAAACAAGACAAATCGTGAATTTCCCCTTTCCGTGTAACGACCGTCCAGCTCGTCAAAAAGGCCAATCATCTCAGTCACGCGGTTGTTCTCGGCGAGTACCCTCATGTAGGCAGCCTCTGGCTCAAATTCAGGAGCATCGTAAGCGTTTCGCATGGCTTTCCGGCAATACGCAATTGCGCTCTCCACACGACCCATTCGGTTATAGCACTCTGCAATCTGAGCTTGGTTCTTATAGAGCCTCCATTTGCTGTTTTTGATTTCTTGGTCAGTTTTGTAGTAGCCCTTCGCCATGTGGTCCTGTTCTACAACTTCGCACATGAGATGAAGCTTGAGTGCCTTCTCAAAATTGCCGCTCATTGCGTGGCAAAGCCCCATGCGACCACAACTCTCCACGATATTGCTGTCAATGTTGAGTGCGTTCTCGAAGTACTCCAGTGCCTTGCTGTGTTCCCCGAGATTTAGAAGCGTACTGCCGATTCTTCGATACCAATGCCCAGTCTTGGGATGGTTGGCCCAATCGGTGGCTCTTTGGATTCTCTCTTCGACCTTGACATCCTGCCAGTGCAGTTCAGAGTAAGACCACGGTTTGCCCTCCTCGAGGAGAGGCAAGGACTGCACTACACCGAAACAGAATAGGGTTGGCATATACATCCCGAAGCCTTCGACAACCCAGGCTTGGGCGAAAATTCGACCCATGGGCTCCAGCAGCCGCGCAGGACTTGACGATGCGGCAGTTGCCCATGCTCTTTGTTCGACGCTGAGACCGTTGAGGACTTCAGGGTCTTTCAGCCACTTGGATACCATCTCGATGTTCTTGTCTGTCCAGATATCCAGCGCCTCCTCAAAGAGATTGGTCCACGTCAGGAGCACAGTGGGATCCGTGAGCATGGTGTAAAGGCGTTGTCCGATGTCTGCCTTCTCAGCCACTGAGATATCGGAACGTTTGACGTCTTCAAGATGCTCTGGCCAGTACCACGCAGCATATCGTTGCAGAGAGAGGCCTTCGTGGCCTAGAGTAAAATATGTCGGGTCGGTAAAGATACGCAGGCAAGTTTTCAGGACGTGAAGTCTGGCATCGGCCAGCTTAAAGCCGATGGAGGGAGACTTGGTGTCTGCTCTCAGATCCGTCGAGGTGTCGTCCCTGAAGAATTCCTTGACGGACATGTGGAAGAATGTTACGTATGTAGTGCTTTTGTTTGAAAAGTACTCAATGTCCCTGTCAGCGTCCAAGAAGTCCGGACTTGTCCTTGGACTCGTTTTCTTCGCAGTGTCCAGGTCGATAAGAGAAAGTCGGCGATGAAGTTCATGTCGGTCCGCCAGATCCGCAGTCGATAAACCGTCCTCGCGCTCGAGCGTGAAGAAGCATGAAAACTGTCCTCTCAAGGACTCTTCGAGGCGAAATGGTGCATCGCCCATTTTGAGAGTAAGGATGGCCTCGATTTGTTCCAGAGTGAGGCCCATCTCAGCCACCGAAACCCAACGCAAAATCTCGTTCAAATCCTCCGCCTCTTCTTGAGTGATGCTTGCGCTGAATCCCAAGACAGCCTTCCTGAGCATGCCGTTGATTTCTTTTGGGTAAGACTGCAAACTCTCAATGATCCTCCTGGGATGCCGTATCCTGCTGAGCTCTGCTAACATGAACTTGGCCAAGATGAACAGGCCGTCGACCTGCTTGACCATTGCATCAATGATGTTCTCTTTAAAATCTTCGGTGGAGCCTCGGAGAATCCGCGCAGAATTCACGCCTTCGACAATGTAAGATACGATATCCGAGCTGTTTCTGTCGGGTGTAACGTGTATCGTTCGGAGTTGCTGACCACCAGTGGAGTCGTTGCCGATGTAGTCATTTATGTCGTCCGAGAGGCTTGGTCGTCCAATTAGTGCGACTTGGACCCGTGTACCTTCCGCAGATTGCTGATTAAGATCATCCAATAGGGACAGAAACTCGGTGACTTCGCGAGGTTCGGCCTCGTCCAGGCCGTCTATGAGTACGTAGATGTGTCTCTTCCACCTGTCGGGCACGCATGGTTCGACGAGCAGTTTCCTGAATGCACTCGGAACCGTCTTGATCTCGTCGCTGGTAGCTACTCCACGAATGAGCTGCTTGCCGTAAAATACGTCCTGTTCACTGATTTGGTACGCCATATCCCTCAAGGCTCGGATCATGGAGCGAGACTCTGGGTTGTTCTGCTTGAAAAAGAAGTACCCCATCATGCTGGTAGTCTCTTGGTTATTGAGAAGCTCTTGGCCCCACGAGACAAGACGAGATGTCAGGTACGACTTTCCAGTTCCCGGGTTCCCTGCAACCCAGAGGAAACGGATATCTCCTGCCAGCCAAGCCTTCAAGGAAGGATCCTCTAAGATCCAGTCGCAAGTACCTGGCGTTCTTGTCCTGTTCAGGGCCGATAGAGAGTCTTCTGGGTATACTGAAGGCTGCAAGATGCCCTTGAGTTTATCTCTGTTGGAGGAGAGCGCCTGCTCCCTCGTCTGGGGCACGCGTGTTTCAGCACGAAGGGTCTGGACGTTGACATCGACCCTTGACATCATTTCAAGCAAGCGATCTTGGTTGGACAGCGACCGCTTTACGCCGGCGCTGGTCTCTGCAATAACGAGTCGCTCCTCGCCCTCGGTGAGTGCTGCCAGCTTTTTCATAGCCTCAGGCACCTTGCTCTCCTTCCCAAAGAGTCTCTTGAAATAGGACTTGAGACGGCCATTCCGCACCTCATGCGCCGCGATGACGAAGATTTCGAAGATGGTGACGAGGATCTTGACGACTTTATCGTGAAGCTCGTTGGACATTTTCTGTGACACGTAGAATTTTAGTCGAATGGTGAAGTCCTGCATCTGGTCGAACAGGTCGATGATGGAGTCGTAGCATGCCGAGACGTCCTTGGCGGCGTTCACGAGGTACATGACGGCAGCGAAGATGGTCTGGCCAGGTGGGAAAATCTCTTCGGATGCGCCAGCCAAGGCTTCGCCGACGACTTCGAGAGGCTTGCATGCGGCGGACAAGCATTGGAACAAGGTCTGGCGCTTCTCGCGAAAGCTCGTAAACTGTTCATTCTGGCGGTTGACAACGTTGAGAAGGTCTTCAGTGGTTCTCATGGGCGGGCTCATGTAGTCCTTGAGATCGAGGCCGGTGGAATCGGCATATTGTTTCTGGGCATCGGCGAGGATCCTCGCAAACTGTCGGTGGATGCTGTCGGAGCGCAGCAGCTGCGCCTTCTCATCCATGATGGCGCCTGTGGTCCCCGCGCAAGAATGGCGGGGTTGGTTTGTGGGGGTGAGGGATCGTCAGACTGAGCAAAAGTCGCGTCGACAAACGAAGTGGTGAGCGCGGTGTGTGGTATGTAACCTGCGCAAGGCCGGGATGAGTCGTCGAATGTTATATACCAGACGGGGTAAGCTTGGTGAGCGGGAGGAGCGCGGGAAGGGCCGCGGCAGCACGGCCGATGAGACAAAAGCAATCTGCGCTAGGCAGGGCAAGGAAGGCAGGTTGTGAGATATGGATGGGCACGACGCGTTGATGGTGGATTGGTCCAGCTTGAGGCAGCTTCAGCAACCAAAGTGTTTGAGGGCGGCCAAGACTAAAGCAAGTCAGGCGAGGCAAGGCGGTGACTGCGGCGCCCGAAAAGTCGTAATACGCGTGACAGCCCTGCCGTCAGCTTGTCGGCTCATTGGGTCCAGGATCATTCAGGTAGCACGTTGAGCAGCGAGTGAGTGCGAATGAGGCGTGGTCGCTGCTCTAGTTCAGCGCAGCGACTGCGCGACGTATGCAAAGTCAGCAACGTGGGATCCGACATGGGCCTCAAGCGAAACGTGACGAGACAGGGGTGGCCACTTGACACGTCGTAGCATCGCAACTGGTTGGTTTGGTTGGTGGGCGTTGGAGAGTCATGATGGACTGTGGATGGCTTCTTGGCTTGGGCATGGGGTTGAAAGAGGGGCAACGAGGGGCAACGAGGGGCAGGCAGCAGGCAACCGCCATTTCCACCCGACGCATCTTTGGCAGTCAGTCAGGATTCAGAGGGCCTGTCGTCTCGTACATAACCTAGCCACAAGGACATTCTATCTAGGCATGCAGCGTGGCTGTGGACAACAAGGCGCCCATGTAATTATTGTTCAACTTGTTGTAGAAACTCTTTGCCACATAGTACGGCCCAGAAAAATGAAGAGGCAGCCAGAAAGGAGAACCAAAATGCGAGATGAGCGAAGAAAATTGATGATGTTCTAGAATGGCGGGGTGAAGGACCGATACAGAAAGGACGCTGACATAATCAATGGAACCCAGTCAATGTACCTACCTAGGTACCTCACTTAGCTTTTGTGGTTAAGATGAGATCTTCTGCCGCAATAAAAACAGAACTGTCCAACTGTCGTCCCAACAGCGCGGGTGACCGACCAGACAGGGACCAATCCCAGATAACTTTCGCCCAATTCACCTCAACTTTCCATTCAAGAATGCACAAAACCTAGTTGTCGATGCATGAAACCTGTACCGTCCGCCATCGAGATCCCACATGCAGCCAATCACAGACCGGGCATCTGGACCCTGATCGCTCATCATGACCTCACTGCTCGCTGCCTTTTGACGTTGGCCTCCTCCTCGTTCCATGCCGAATTTCACACAAAGCCATTTCTCTTCCCATTTCTGCATTTAAACAGCCCCAATTCTTCACCTGCAGCTTTTCTCTCCAAAACCTGCTTCTTACAGCTCCTGCGTCTAATGAGTTCGTTTCTAGCAAGTCACTGCCGTACAATGAAACAGCCAGTATTAGAGCCGGGCATACACAGACATCCACACACATAAACATACAGGCATGCGGTCGACTGGATTATCCACCGATGTCAACTGTACAAGATGGACCAATGTCAGATGCAAAATTTGAGCTTTTACCCCTCCCTCTTGGTAAGCTTACTTGCGTCTTTGCGTCACTTGTCAGCACTCAATGTTCAGACCCGTTGTGGTGACTTGTCTGATTCGTAGTACAGTCTTGCATCCAAGTCCCCAGCACCATTTTCTTGTGCCCCTTCTCACGTTCACGGCAAATTCGTAAACCTGGTCGCCTGCTAGCACTTTCGAAATGTCCATATTTCGAGCCTCGGACTACCTCTCAGCTCAACCTTGGGCATGAGTCCATGTCAGGCTACGTCACGCATCTAGAACGCGGCGTGGAAAGCTTGGATACTGGGTGAGAGGATGTACCCCACTACGGTAATAGAAGGCAACGTAGTTTTTGCCATCGGTAAGCCTATTCCCAGCCGATGGCCTCAGACACACCGAATATTCGGGTTTGCCCAATGGGCCCTCGAGCGTCTGCGCGTTCGGTTTTTCTCTTTTCATGACAGCCGATGCAACATGGCTACTGCGCCGCTCTCATTTACACGATCACTTGCTAATCTCCCGAGAAATGGACTGGTTGGTGGCGCCTAGCTCAGCTGCCGTCGAACCGATTTTCGCCATTATTTCGATTTTGGGCACGCCAACTCATGAACGAAGCTATAGCTAACTTGTGCTTTTATTCATAAGCATTAAAAACAGGCTCTGCTCCCGAGGGCTCTCTTCATTTCTATGGACTTCGTCCAACCAGAAATAGGGGCACGAGTTGACCTCATCGGACCAAATGCTAGAAGCCCCCGGCTCTGAATTTGCTGGGCCTCTTGCTGCTTAGAGAGCATTTGATAAATCAACAAGCGCCAATGGGTAAAAATCAAACTCTCCGCGTTCGGGAATGATTATGTTTTGCGGCGACATAACGGTTTAAATATTCGAGCGTTTTAAATTCTACCCAGGCAAGAACGCACTAGGCCCTACGCTGAAGGCTTATGGGAGATCAGTAAGGAAGAAAAATAATCCCACGGTAAATAGGAGAAAAGGGTCTGCAGGATTCAGAGTGAAAGCAGAAGAGATATAATCTGGAATGAGCCTGCGTAGTGAAGCGGAGCGGTCCCGCCAATGCAAGTCATCTCCATACCACAGGCCCCGGTGGAAACTCGAGGGTCCGGGAGAGGAACACAGTGTGAGCGTTTTCCGAGGAACAAGTCAGGCCGCCACACGCATGAGAAATTGTTACGCAGGTACACGTACTCACATGGCCCCCCGGCCGGCACCAACACAATGTCTTTCCCCTCCACCACTCTCCCAAGACCTGGTGTGCTCAGTGCTCAGAAACAGAGTACCTCAGTGTGTGTCTCTCTTTCTCTCGGTCTGCAGAGTGCAAAACGTTCATGTTCTTTCCCCAGGCCACGGCAAGTGTTTTCTTCTCTTTTACTTCACATAAAGGTTAGTAACGACAACGGTTTGCGACTTATTATGAAGTCATTCTCATCTACCGTTATCGCTTCATTTCTCTCCCTCCCCGATCGTTCCGCCACCTCCTCTGCCAACTCGTCACGTCCTCGAGAGGCGCCCTTGCCACACTTGAGCAACCCATGCAACCGGAACGCAAATA